>SJYC01118185.1:0-70923 GCA_006408675.1 Madoqua kirkii | reverse complement strand
CCTGGTCTCAAGTTTAGCAGGAAATGAAACATATATGAATTAAACATGGCCCAGTATATTTGTATCTTCTAGCTGCTATAACAAAATACCACAGACTAGGAACTTCTCTGATGGTTCAGTGGTTAAGAATCCACCTTCCAATGCAGGAGATGCAGAACCAATCCTGGTGGTGGGACAGGCCACATCGTGAATAAGCCTGCATGCTGCAACTAGAGAAACCCACATGCCACAGCTACTGAGGCCGAGCACTCTATAGTCTATGCTCCGTAACAAGAAGAAAGCCCTTGTAAGGCAACGAAGAGCCTGCAGGCCCCTCAAAAGATCCAGTGCAGCCAGAAACAACAACAACAACAACAACAGCAAAAAACAGACTGGGTAGCTTATAAAGGATAAACACAGTTCTGGAGGCTAGCAGTCTGAGATCAGGATGCCAGTATGGTCAGATGAGGGCTTTCTTCTAGGTCACAGACTTCTTGTTGCATCTTCACACGGCAGGAGGGCCTAGGAAGCTCTATCCCATTAGAAGTGGGAAGCCTAATCCCACTCATGAATCTCCACCCTCATCATCTAATCACTTCCCAAAGGCCCCAACTTGTATTACCATCACACTGTGCATTAGAATCCAACATATGAATTTGAGGGGAAAACAAACATTCACACCACAGCATCCAACAGTCTCCAGACAGTTAAACTGGCGCTGTCCTTTCTACACTTCCTCCAACGACCAGCAATTACCACCTTCTTCTCTGGATTCCTGTTCCCTTCAAATAAGACAGCTCAAACCTGTGTCCGTAGCATTCCCACCTCCTAATCCCACAAACACCCACAAAATACATCCTTAATGAAAAAAGAAAAGTGGAAGCATCAGTTAGAGGCATAGTTTATTCCATTATTTATGTTCTCTGCTTCATTTCTCTGAGGCCTTCAAACAAATACTAGAACGTGTTTCAGTTTCATTAACCACTCATTATGGAAATTTTCACATATATAAAGTAGAAAGACTAGACTATGAACTCCAAATACGTACTCTCATCTTCAGTAATTACAGCAATTCTGCCATTTTAATTTCATCTCTACCTTCCACCTTTTTTTGTATTGGTTTTCAAAACCCAGATTGCCTATCATTTTACCCATAAGTACTCCAGCATGGATTTATGAATGGTTGGGGTTTTTTTTTTTCTTTTTAACTTCACCACAATGCCGTTATCTTATTCAACAAAACTAACAAGAATTTCTTACTATCTCCATATAACCTCCCTGTATGTCTCTGATTGTCTCAAAAATGTATTTTTATAGTTAATTTGTTGAAAGCAGGATCCAAACCAAGTTTACAAAGAGCATTTGCTTGATTAGTCTTGCAAGTCTCTTTTAATCCAAAACAGCTTTGTCTCCCGTTCTTCCCCATGCTATTTATGTCCAGTGATTAAATGCCTCCTCTGGTGTTATCCAACTTTCCTCTGTATTTTCCATAAATGGGTAGGTAGATACAGAGGTTTGATTACATTTAAGTTCAATATTTTTAGCAACAAGATGCTATAAACAATGCTGCGATGACATACTGCCTACCATGGGAAGGAAAAAGATGTCTGATTGTTGCACTTTTTGTGATAATCAATGAATTTAGATCATGTCAACTTGATTCACCCACTAAAAAGTCTCTGCATGAACTTTAACCTAGCATTTGTATAGCCATTGATAATCATTGCATAGAGCCACCGTTCCATTAGAAATTTTTTCCAGTTAACCAATCACTTTATGTTACAACTACACCACAGAATGAGATCATTTATGCTGATACTGATTAAGCCAAATTAGGAGAAAAAAAATATATAGTTAAAATATGTTTAAAGCACTGCAACACACTTCAGACAGCTATTCAAAAATAGATAAAAGTGGCACAATTTAACCAATAGATGCATCCATCTCTTTTGAGAATAAAACCTTTGTTTTAACTGAAAATTTCCTAGACCACCTCCTTGATAGTACTTGCCTTTTTTTTTTTTATATTTAAATTCTTTTTTTTTTTAATTTTTATTTTTTGTTTAATGCTTATTCCATTTCACAGCACTGCATTGGTTCTGCCATACATTGACATGAATCAGCCACAGGTGTGGACGATCTCCCCATGTTAAAGCCCCCTCCCACCTCCCTTCCCTGCCCATCCCCCCGGTTCATCCCATACACCGGCCCCAAGCATCCTGTATCCTGTATTGAACATAGACTGGTGCTTCATCTCCCATATGATTGTATACATGTTTCGTTGTCCTTCTCCCAGATCTTCCCACCCTCTCCCTCTCCCTCTGAAGCCAACAGTCCGTTCTATACCTCTGTGTCTCTTATATTGTCTCACTTTCGGGGTCATCATTATTGTCTTCTAAATTCCATATATATGTGTCAGTATACTGTATTGGTGTTTTTCTTTCTGGCTTACTTCACTCTGTATAATCGGCTCCAGTTTCATCCATCTCATTAGAACTGCGTCAAACTTATTCTTTTTGAGGGCTGAGTAATACTCCATTGTGTATATGTACCAAAGCTTTCTTATCCATTCATCTGCTGATGGACATCTGGGTTGTTTCCATGTCCTGGCAATTATAAACATTGCTGCAATGAACATTGGGGTACACGTGTCTCTTTCAATTCGAGTTTCCTCAGTGTGTATGCCCAGCAGTGGGATTGCTGGGTCGTAAGGCAGCTCTATTTGCAATTCTTTCAGGAATCTCCACACTGTTTTCCATAATGGCTGTACTAGTTTGCATTCCCACCAACAGTGTAAGAGGGTTCCCTTTTCTCCACATCCTCTCCAGCATTTATTGCTTGTAGATTTTTGGATCGCAGCCATTCTGACTGGTGTGAAGTGGTACCTCATTGTGGTCTTGATTTGCATTTCTCTGATAATGAGTGATGTTGAGCATCTTTTCATGTGTTTGTTAGCCATCCGTATGTCTTCTTTGGAGAAATGCCTGTTTAGATCTTTGGCCCATTTTTTGATTGGATCATTTGTTTTTCTGGAGTTGAGGTGCATAAGTTGCTTGTATATCTTTGAGATTAGTTGTTTGTCAGTTGCTTCATTTGCTATTGTTTTCTCCCATTCAGAAGGCTGTCTTTTCACCTTACTTATAGTTTCCTTTGTTGTGCAGAAGCTTTTGATTTTAATTAGGTCCCATTTGTTTATTTTTGCTTTTATTTCCAGTATACTGGGAGGTGGATCATAGAGGATCCTGCTGTGATATATGTCCGAAAGTGTTTTGCCTATGTTCTCCTCAAGGAGTTTTATAGTTTCTGGTCTTACGTTTAGATCTTTAATCCATTTTGAGTTTATTTTTGTGTGTGGTGTTAGAAAGTGGTCTAGTTCCATTCTTTTGCAAATGGTTGACCAGCTTTTCCAGCACCACCTGTTAAAGAGACTGTCTTTACTCCATTGTATGTTCTTGCCTCCTTTGTCGAAGATAAGGTGTCCATATGTGTGTGGGTTTATCTCATGGCTTTCTATCTTGTTCCATTGGTCTATATTTCTGTCTTTGTGCCAGTACCATACTGTCTTAATGACTGTGGCTTTGTAGTAGAGCCTGAAGTCAGGCAGGTTGATTCCTCCCGTACCATTCTTCTTTCTCAATATTGCCCTTGCTATTCGCGGTTTTTTGTATTTCCATACAAATCTTGAGATAATTTGTTCTAGTTCTGTGAAAAATACTGTTGGTAGCTTGATAGGGATTGCATTGAATCTGTAAATTGCTTTGGGTAGTATACTCATTTTCACTATATTGACTCTTCCGATCCATGAACATGGAATATTTCTCCATCTATTAGTGTCCTCTTTGATTTCTTTCATCAGTGTTTTATAGTTTTCGATATATAGGTCCTTAGTTTCTTTAGGTAGGTGTACTCCGAGGTACTTTATTCTTTTCGTTGCAATGGTGAACGGAATTGTTTCCTTAATTTCTTTTTCTATTTTCTCATTATTGGTGTATAGGAATGCAAGGGATTTCTGAGTGTTTATTTTATATCCTGCCACTTTACTATATTCATTGATTAGCTCTAGTAGTTTTCTGGTCGAGTCTTTAGGATTTTCTATGTAGAGGATCATGTCATCTGCAAACAGTGAAAGTTTTACTTCTTCTTTTCCAATTTGGATTCCTTTTATTTCTTTTTCTGCTCTGATTGCTGTGGCCAAAACTTCCAGAACTATATTGAATAGTAGTGGTGAAAGTGGGCACCCTTGTCTTGTTCCTGACTTTAGGGGAAATGCTTTCAGTTTTTCACCATTGAGGATAATGTTTGCTGTGGGTTTGTCGTATATAGCTTTTATTATGTTGAGGTACGTTCCTTCTATTCCTGCTTTCTGGAGAGTTTTTATCATAAATGGATGTTGGATTTTGTCAAAGGCCTTCTCTGCATCTATTGAGATAATCATGTGACCTTTATTTTTCAATTTATTAATGTGGTGAATTACGTTGATTGATTAGCGGATATTGAAGAATCCTTGCATCCCTGGGATAAAGCCCACTTGGTCGTGGTGTATGATCCTTTTAATACCTACTGGGAAAATGCAAATGAAAAGCTTCTATGAATTCGGTGACCCACTGAAAAGATTTCTAGGATATTAATCATAGCAGTAGTCTACATTCCCTTGAAATACAGCAAAGTATGTGTCATAAAGATAAGTGAAAGTGAAAGTGAAGTTGCTCAGTCGTTTTAGCGACCCTATGGACTACAGCCCACCAGGCTCCTCCGTCCATGGGGTTTGCCAGGCAAGGGTATTGGAGTAGGTTGCCAGTGCCATAAAGATAAAACATATTTTAAATTGTCCAAGTTGCAGTCTTTCCCCCTTCTGTCTTACATCGCAAACCATGCCCTGTAAAGAGACGCTCGCTAGAGAGACTAGTGGAAAGAAAACTTCTTCAGGCTGAGTGTCACAGGAAGCCTGTGGGAATTTACAGAGAGCAAAGAACAAAACTTTCTGGACAATTTGCAGCAACATGGATGGACCTAGAGGTTACCATACTAAGTGAAATTAAGGCAGACAAAGAAAGGCAAATACCATATGATATCATGTATATGTGGAATCTAAAGTACGACACAAATGAACACACCTACAAAGCAGAAACAGATTCACAGACACAGAAGATGGAATTGTGGTTGTCAAGGGGCAGGAAAGGTCGGGAAGGGAAAGACTGTGAGTTTGGGATTAGCAGATGCGAACTATTATATAGAATGGACAAACACTTGTGGTATAGCACAGGAATTATATTCAATATCCTGTGATAAACATAGTAGAAAGGAATAAATAAAGATAAAGAAAATAACTCAGCCGTGTCCAACTCTTTGTGACTCCATGGACTGTAGCTTACCAGGCTCCTCCATCCATGGGATTTTCCAGGCAAGAGTACTAGCGTGGGTTGCCATTTCCTTCTCTAGAGGATCTTCCCGACACAGGGATAGAACTTAGGTCTCCTGCATTGTAGGCAGACACTTTACCATCTGAGCCACCAGGGAACCCTAATAGAAAGGAATATAAAATGAATAAATAAATAAAATGAATATATGTGTGTATAACTGAATCAGTTTGCAGTACAGCAGAAATTAACATAACATTGAAAATTAACTATGCTTCAATAACATTTAAAAAAAATTTTTTTAAACAATTTTAAGATTTTCTGGCCAGATTTTTTCCCCTCTCCACCTTTGGATATTTTCAAAAGAGACTGCAGAAGCTTCATATATCTATTTTAATGATTCTGGATGCTGAGATTTTATATAACTTACATATGAATATGTAAGATATGGTGTTGATTCAGATGACAATGTTTTCCTACAGATCTGCAACTCAAGCCAGCTCTCTTTTCTGCCCCCCACTGGAGTCCAGCAACTGCCCTGTGTCTCTGGTTCCAAATATTTCAACCATAGGCTCTACCATCACCATTCTACAATAACATTAACAGTAATCTCCATAAATCTAGAAGGCAAACAAATCTATTCCCTCCTCATCCCCTAAAAGTACTTTTTAAGCTAGAAGCTGGTTCCCCAAGACCAACTTGATAGCCCTCAGTAGCATTCATCGTAGTGGTCATCAAAGTAAAGAGCCCTAATGGCCTACTCTCCTGCTGAGGTCCAAACACACAGGGTGCAATTGCCTAGTTAGACAGATTGCTCACAGATAAGACACAAGGCTAATCTAGCCGTTGATCTAAACACTGATGTTTGCAGCACACACTCTTAGGGGTCCCCCAAATCACCCTCCTTCCTCTACATAATAGACCGTTTGATATCTCTATTGATATTCTTCACTCAAAAGTATTTTATTCCAGAATTCATGAAGTGAAACTTGAAATTGTGAAGGAATGAAGTGATTTGTTGCAAGCAGAAATGGCTTTACAGAGAAGATGAAATGAGGAGTGGTTTCAATCTATCAATCAGAAAGAAAGCGCAAAATATCTTAGATGATAGTTCGGAAAAAGGGGTGGGGAGGCAGAGTGGACCTGAGTAGAATGGTGAGGATGCCAGTTAAACAAGAACTCCGCTCTAATCCGTGATCCACTTTTATTATAGAGCACTTTTCCCAATATTAAAAAACAAGGGGGAACAACTTGCCAAGATCCAAAAGGCTAAGTCTACCTCTTCCTCAAACCTAGCCCAAGATTCCTCTTAACATGTTAGAACTGCTCAACCAGAACATACCCCTAACATGCAAATCAGGCAGAAAAAATATCTATATCTATATTGATATCATATTGACACTGATTCCTGCCTTGAGAAATGAAAGTTGACAGGAACAGCCATGTAACATCTTCTCAGAGAACCACTGTGTCTTCCTACTTGACTCCTCCAAATGAAACTGGATGGTAATAAAGTCAGTCATTTGTTCATTCATTCATTCAAAAATATTTATTGGGCAGCCCTGTGCTAGAAGGCAGAGAGATAAATAGGACAGATTGCTGCTCCACAATTTCCTGATCTAACTAGTGAGATTGAAAGCTATGCCACTAACCTTAGAGGCTCACAGTAGGATGATGCCACAGTAGAAGTGAGTCTCTCATGATAAGGATGCAAGTTTCTAATTTGTCAGTGGGTAGTGAGTGGAAAAGAGGCTTGCATAACTCAATGAAGCAATGAGCCATGCTGTGCAGGGCCATCCAAGATAGACGGGTCATTGTGAAGAGTTCTAACAAAACATGGTCCACTGAAGGGGGAAATGGAACTCATTCTAGTATTCTTGCCACAAGAACCCTATCAACAGTATAAAAAGACAAAAAGATATGATATCAGAAAATGAGTTCCCAGGTCAAAAAGCAGGCAATATGCTACTGTTCAGTACAGTTCAGTAGCTCAGTCATGTCCAACATTTTGAAACCCCATGAATCGCAGCACACCAGGCCTGTCTGTCCATCAAAACTCCAGGAGTTCACTCAAACTCATGTCCATCGAGTTGGTGATGCCACCTAGCCATCTCATCCTCTGTTGTCCCTTTATCCTCCTGCCCCCAATCCCTCCCAGCATCAGGGTCTTTTCCAAAGAGTCAACTCTTTGCATGAGGTGGCCAAAGCATTGGAGTTTCAGCTTCAGCATCAGTCCTTCCAATGAACACCCAGGGCTGATTTCCTTTAGAATGGACTGGTTGGATCTCCTTGCAGTCCAAGGGACTCTCAAGGGTCTTCTCCAACACCACAGTTCAAAAGCACCAATTCTTCGGCACTCAGCTTTCTTCACAGTGCAACCCTCACATCCATACATGACCACTGGAAAAACCATAGCCTTGAGTAGACGGACCTTAGTCGGCAAAGTAATGTCTCTGCTTTTGAATGTGCTATCTAGATTTGTCATAACTTTTCTTCCAAGGAGTAAGCATTTTTAATTTCATGACTGCAGTCACCATCTGCAGTGATTTTGGAGCCCAAAAAATAAAGTCTGAGACTGTTTCCACTGTTTACCCATCTATTTCCCATGAAGTGATGGGACCAGATGCCATGATCTTCATTTTCTGAATGTTGAGCCTTAAGCCAATTTTTTCACTCTCCTCTTTCATGTACATCAAGAGGCTCTTTAGTTCCTCTCCACTTTCTGCCATAAGGGTGGTGTCATCTGCATATCTGAGGTTATTGATATTTCTCCCAGCAATCTTGATTCCAGCTTGTGTGTCTTCCAGCCTAGTGTTTCTCATGATGTACTCTGTATATAAGTTAAATAAGCAGGGTGACAATATAGAGCCTTGACATACTCCTTTTCCTATTTGGAACCAGTCTGTTGTTCCATGTCCAGTTCTGACTGTTGCTTCCTGACCTGCATACAGGTTTCTCAAGAGGTAGGTCAGGTGGTCTGGAATTTCCATATCTTTCCAAATTTTCCACAGTTTATTGTGATCCACACAGTCAAAGGCTTTGGCATAGTCAATAAAGCAGAAATAGATGTTTTTCTGGAACTCTTGCTTTTTCCATGATCCAGCGGATGTTGGAAATTTGATCTCTGGTGCCTCTGCCTTTTCTAAAACCAGCTTGAACATCAGGGAGTTCACGGTTCACATATTGCTGAAGCCTGGCTTGGAGAATTTTGAGCATTACTAGCATGTGAGATGAGTGCAATTGTGCAGTAGATTGAGCATTCTTTGGCATTGCCTTTCTTTGAGATTGGAATGAAAACTGACCTTTTCCAGTCCCGTGGCCACTGCTGAGTTTTCCAAATTTGCTGGCATACTGAGTACAGCACTTTCACAGCATCATCTTTTAGGATTTGAAATAGCTCAATTGGAATTCCACACCTCCACTAGCTTTGTTTGTAGTGATGCTTTCTAAGGCCCACTTGACTTCACATTCCAGGATGTCTGGCTCTAGGTGAGTGATCACACCATAGTGATTATCTTGGCCATGAAGCTATTTTTTGTACAGTTCTGTGTATTTTTGCCTTCTCTTCTTAATATCTTCTGCTTCTGTTAGCTACTGGAGATCAGTGGAGAAATAATTCCAGAAAGAATGAAGGGGTGGAGCCAAAGCAAAAACAATACCCAGTTGTGGATGTGACTGGTGATAGAAGCAAGGTCTGATGCTGTAAAGAGCAATGTTGCATAGGAACCTGGAATGTTAGGTCCATGAAGCAAGGCAAATTGGAAGTGATCAAACAGGAGATGGCAAGAGTGAATGTCCACATTCTAGGAATTAGCGAACTAAAATGGACTGGAATGGATGAATTTAACTCAGATGACCATTATATCTACTACTGTGGGCAGGAATCCCTCAGAAGGAATGGAGTAGCCATCATGGTCAACAAAAGAGTCCGAAATGCAGTACTTGGATGCAATCTCAAAAACAACAGAATGATCTCTGTTTGTTTCCAAGGCAAACCATTCAATATCACAGTAATATGCTACTGAGTAGAGGGCAATTAGTAATAGTTCCAGAAGGAATGAAGTGGCTGAGCCAAAGTGGAAACAATGTTCAGTTGTGGATGTGTCTGGTGGTGAAACTAAAGTCCAATGCTGTAAAGAATGATATTGCATAAAAACCTGGAATTTTAGGTCCATGAATCAAGGTAAATTGGATGTGGTCAAGTAGGAGATGGTGAGGTTGAATATTGACATCTTAGGAATCAGCGAACTAAAATGGAAAAGAATGGGTGAATTTAATTCAGATGACCATTATATCTGCTACTATGGGCAAGAATCCCTTAGAAGACATGGAGTAGCCCTCACAGTCAACAAAATAATCCAAAATGCAGTACTGGGATGCAACCTCAAAAACAACAGAATGATCTTGGTTCGTTTCCAAAGCAAACCATTCAACATTACAGTAATGCAAGTCTATGCCCCACCCATTGATGCTGAAGAAGCTGAAGTTGACCAGTTCTAGGAAGACCTACAACACCTTCTAGAACTAACCCCTGAAAAAAATGTTCTTTTCATCACAGGGAACTGAAATGCAAAAGGAGCAAGTCAAGAGATACCTGGAGTAGCAGGCAAGTTTGCCCTTGGGTAACAAAATGAAGCAGGGCAAAGGTTAACAGAATTTTATCAAGAAAACATGCTGGTCATAACAAACACTCTTTCCAACAACTCAAGAGATTACTCTATCCATGGACATCATCAGATGGCCAATACCAAAATCAAACCTTTGCAGCTATACACTCAGCAAAAACAAGACCTGGAGCTGACTATAGCTCAGGTCATGAGCTCCTTATTGCAAAATGTAGGCTTAAATAGAAGAAAGTAGGGAAATCCACCAGAGAAGGCAATGGCAACACACTCCAGTACTCTTGCCTGGAAAATCCCATGGTGGGAGGAGCCTGGTAGGCTGTAGTCCATGAGGTTGCTAAGAGTCAGATATGACTGAGTGACTTCACTTTCACTTTTCACTTTCATGCATTGGAGAAGGAAATGGCAACCCACTCCAGTGTTCTTGCCTGAGGAATCCCAGGGATGGGGGAGCCTGGTGGGCTGCCGTCTACGGGGTCGTACAGAGTCGGACATGATTGAAGCTGCTTAGCAGCAGCAGCAGCAGCAGGAAAAACCAGTAGGTCATCCAGGTATGTCCTAAACCAAATCCCTATGATTATACAATGAAAGTGACAAATAGATTCAAGAGATTAGATATGACAGAGTTCCTGAAGAACTATGACAGAGGTTCATAACATTGTACAGGAGGCAATAACCAAAACCATCTCAAATAAAAAGAAATGCAGGAAGGCAGTGGTTTTCAGTTTTCCATGGTGGCTCAGTGATAAAGAATTCGCCTGCCAATGCAGGAGATGCCAGTTTGATACCTGGATTGGGAAGATCTCAGGGAAAGAAAATGGCAACCCACTGTAGTATTCTTGCCTGGGAAATCCCATGGACAGAGGAGCCTGGGGGGGCTACAGTCGATGGGGTCACAAAGAGTCAATCATCACTTAGTGACTAAACAACAACAAAGTGGTTGCCTGAGTAGGCTTTACCAATGGCTGAGAAAAGAAGAGAAGCAAAAGGCAAGGGAGAAAGGGAAAGACATTCCCAACCGAATAGAGTCCCAGAGAATAACAAGGAGAGATAAGGCCTTCTTAAATGAACAATGCAAAGAAATAGAGGAAAACAACAGAATGGGAAAGACTAGAGATTTCTTCAAGAAAACTGGAGTTATCATGGGAGGAAACATTTCATGCAAGTATGGGCACGATAAAGGACAGTTTAACAGTAAGGATATAACAGATGCAGAAGAGATTTAAAAGGTGGCAAGAATACACAGAAGAATTATACGAAAAAAGTCTTAATGACACACATAACCATGATGGTGTGATCACTCACCTCGAGTTGGACATCCTGGAGTGTGAAGTCAAATGGGCATTAGGAAGCATTACTATGAACAAAGGTATTGGAGGTGAAGGAGTTGCAGCTGAGCTATTTCAAATCCTAAAATATGATGCTGTTAAAGTGTTGCACTCAATATGGCAGCAAATTTGGTAAACTCAGCAGTGGCCACAAGACTGATTGGTTTTCATTCCAATCCCAATGAAGGACAATGCCAAAAAGTGTTCAAATCAGTTTGTGTTTATTTCACATGCTAGCAAGGTTATGCTCCAAATCCTTCAAGCTAGGCTTCAGCATTATGTGAATCGAGAATTTACTGATGTACCAGTTGCATTTAGAAAAAGCAGAGGAACCAGAAATCAAATTGTCAACATTCACTGGATCACTGAGAAAGCAAGGGAATTTCAGACAAACATCTACTTCTGCTTCACTGACTACTCTAAAGCCTTTGACTTTGTGAATCACAACAAACTGTGGGAAATTCTTAAAGAGATGGAAGTACCAGACAACCTTACCTATCTCCTGAGAAACCTGTATGTGGGTCAAGAAGCAACAGTTAGAACTGGAACTGTGACAATGGACTCATTCAAAATTGGGAAAGGAATACAAGAAGGCTGTATATTGTCACCCTGCTTATTTAACTTCTATGTAGAATGCACCGTACAAAATGCTGGGCTGGATGAACCACAATCTGGAATCAAGAGTTCCAGGAGAAATATCAACAACCTCAGATACACAGATTATACCACTCTAATGGCAGAAAGTGAAGAGGAACTAAACAGCCTCTTGATGAGGGTGATAGAGGAGAATGAAAAAGGTGACTTTTAAATTCAATGTTTAAAAAACTAAGATCTCCTCATTTCTTGCAAATAGAAGGACAAAAAGTGGAAGCAGTGACAGATTTTATTTTCTTGGGCTCCAAAAATCACTGCAGACAGTGAGAGTGACTGCAGCTGTGAAATTAAAACATGCTTTCTCCTTTGAAGGAAAGTTATGACAGCACTAGACAGTGTATTAAAAAGGAGAGGCATCACTTTGCTGACAAAAGCCTGGATAGTGAAAGTTATGGTTTTTCCAGTAGTCATGTACAGATGTGAGAGACCATAAAGAAGACTGAAAGCCAGAGAATTGATGCTTTCAGACTGTGGTGCTGCAGAAGACTTGAGAGTCTCTTGGTTTAGGAGATGAAACCTAAAATCAATCCTAAAGAAAATCAACCCTGATTATTCACTGGAAGGACTGATGCTGAAGCTGAAGCTGAAATACTTTGGCCATCTGATGTGAAGAGCCAACATATTGGGAAAAAACCCTGATGCTGAGAAGGACTGAAGTCAAAAGGAAGAGTGGGTGGCAGAGGATGAGATGGTTAGATAGCATCGCTGATTCAATGTGTATGAATTTGAGCAAACTCCCGGAGGTAGTGGAGGACAGAGGAACCTGGTATGCTGCAGTCCATGGAGCTGCAAAGCTTTGGACACAACTTAACAACTGAACAACAACAGATGAGGGAAAGCTAGGCTGGCGCATGCCTTTAGCGTCTTGACTTGGCTTCTGATTTATTGCCTTTACAGTTGTGACCCTAGAATAAGAGGCTGGATTCTACTCATTCCCTCTCCACTCCACACCAACGAAATCCATACCTCAGCTTTCTAGGTTTTCTCTGGTCAAAGCTCTTGCCCAAGAATGGTAGTCACCTAAGGAGGAAGATTCCTATAAAAAGAAGAGAATAACTTAACTGAAAGGAAGATTTCCTCCCCAAGGGAACTGTAGAAGAAGAAAAATAACTCTTAACAAAGATCTCTTTCAGATATGAGGGATAGCATGGATGAAATGAGAAAGTTGAAGTCCAGGCCCCAATTTAATAATTAAAAAACTTGTAATTGTAGATTCACATGCACTGTGAGAATACTACAGAGAGATCCCTGTAAACTTTTCAAAGCTTCTCCCAAAGGTAACATTTTGCAAAATTATACTCTACTATCACAACCAGGATATTGACAGTCATGTACTCCACCAGTCTTAGTACAATTTCCCAATTTTACTTGTACTCATTTTTGTGTGTGTTAAATTTCTTTTTTTAATACAAATTTATTTATTTTAATTGGAAGCTAATTACTTTACAATATTGTATTGGTTTTGCCATATATCAAAATGAATCCACCACGGGTGTACACGTTTTGTGTGTAAAATTTCATCCCATGTAGATTCACATGTCCATCATGACAGTAAAGAAAATGTACAACTCCAACACCAAAGGATCCCTCATCCTTTATGACCATATCCATCTCCCCTAATACCTAACAACCACTAAATCTGTCTTCCATTTCAACTGTCATCATATTCTGATTGTTTTATAAAAGGACTCCACAATAGTAGCTTCTTGGGATTGGCTATGGGGTTTTTTTTTTTGCTCAAAAATAATGCCCTGGCTGTTTGTCCAAGTTGTGTATCGATGGTTTGTTCTTGGTATTACTGAGTAGTATTCTGCTATGGAAGGCATGGCAACCCACTCCAGTATTCTTGCCTGGAGAATCTCATGGAGAGAGGAGCCTGGTGGGTTATAGTCCATGGGGTTGCAGATTTGGACATAACTGAGGGACTGAAAAACAACAAACCAGCACCAGGCCTAGCTTGGAGGAGCCTTAGGAGTTCTAGCAAGAAGGAATGCCAGGTGCCCTGCTGCTCAGTGCGGCTTCTCCAACCAGGAAATGCTTGGGGAGTCACTGCAATGCAGATTCCTGGGCCCCACCCCAGAAATTCTGATTGGGTCATCTCCAGGTGAGCTCAGCAAACTGTATTTAGAACAAGCAAACTAGATGTGGTTCCCCTGACCCCTTATTCTTCTTGGTATTCACAATTTTGTGTAATCTCTTCAGGGTGGGCAGGACCGGTGACTTAATTCTCAGCCAATAGAATATGACAGAGATGAATAGGTTATGTGAAGACTGGATTGAACATGTGCTCTAGAGACATTCATTGCTGGCTTGATGATGTAAGTGGACATGTAGGCAAAGCCCTAGTGTCAAAGAACTGCCAGTGGCTTCCAGGAGCTGAGGCAGCCTCTGGTCTCCATCAGCAAGAAGTTGTGACCCTTAGCCTGACAACCACACTTACCTGAGTGAACTTGGATGTGGATTCTTTCACAGCCTGGCAGTCAACATCTTGATTGCAGCCTCATGAGAATCCAAGCAGAGTGATACAGCCACTATGGAAAATAGTACAGAGGTTCCTCAAAAACCTAAAAATAGAATTGCCATATGATCCAGTAATCCCATTCCTGGGCACATATCCAGACAAAACTATTCAAGAAGATAGATGCACTCCTACATTCACAGCATCACTACTCATACCAGCCAAGACAGGGAAACAATGTTAATGTCCATCAACAAACAAACAGAAGAAAGATGTGGTACAATAATACCAATGGACTGTTACTCCGCCATTATAAAAGAATGAAATCATGCCATTTGAAGCAACATGAATGCTACTAGAAATTATAATACTTCGTAAATTAAGTCTGAAACCAAGAAGAGGATCCAGCTGTGCCCTGCCCGGACTCCTGACTCACAGAAACTGTGAGATAAAAAATGCAGGTTGTCTGAAGCTGCTAAATTTGTGGTACTTTGTTATACAACAATAGAAAATGAATACAACCACTGTCAGTGGGCCCCCAATAGTCACATGTTGAAACTGAATCCCAGTGTGATGGGATTTGGAAGTGGCTCTTCTGGAGGCAATAAGCTCATGAGGGCAGAATCCTCATGAATGGGATTAGCACCCTTACATAAATAGAGGCCAGAAACATGAGTCTTTTTTCAGCCATGTGAGGATGCATTGAGAATTCAGCACTCTACAACCCAAAGGCGTCTAGAACAAACTGTGCTGGCACGCTGATCTTACACTTCCAGCTTCCAGGACTGTGAGAAATAAAGGCTTATTGTTTAAACCACCCAGTCTATGGCTTTTTGCTATAGAAGCCCAAGCTGACTGAACATCAGGTGAATTCTGCTGGTTCTTGCCACGGAAAAAGGATCAAATCTCATCCTCATGCATAATGGACTAAAACACAAAAATAACTTGTTAAAAGCACCTGGCTCTGTCATTCACTACTATAAACTTGGGTAACTTCTTTGTACCTCAGTTGTTTTATCTATGAAATGGAAATAAAAATAGCTTTCTCATGGGAAAAAAAATTTCCCCAGCAATAGATATCCAGCCTACCAAGTGATCCTGACACAGAGTGGTGGACCCTAGCCTGGCCCCCATCTTGAGAACCACTGACCCAAACCAAGGTGAGGCTGAGCCTCAAGGAGCTAGTAAAATGAATCCCTACAATCTTCTTGATATGGAAGACCTGCCTGGCCCCTGGGAGCCCTTCAGTTCCCCAGGAGCTTGAGTAACAGCTGCCTCCTGCCCCAGGCTACCATCTGACTCTCCCACTCACAGGTGGCCCAGATCACACTCAAGGAATCAAACAGCAGACACTTTGTAATCTGACCACTTTTACCACTCTGTGAGGTAGTGGGGAGCTTCTGGAAAAATCTTTGGAGTCTTAAATGCCTCCGCTAACTTTTCTAATACCTAGGCTTCCCAGGTAGCATGAGTGATAAAGAATCCACCTGCCAAGGCAGGAGACATAAGAAATATGGGTTCAATCCCTGGGTTGGGAAGATCCCCTGGAGAAGGGCATGGCATCCCACTCCAGTATTCTTGCCTGGTGAATCTCATGGACAGAGGAGACTGTGGGCTACAGTCCATGGGGTCGCAAAGAGTCGGCCATGACTAAGGCGACTTAACACAAGCAGCTGGTCGCAGGATCAGCGTCTGAATGGCAAAAAGACTGTACAATTATGTATACATAAACACACATATTTATCTGCCTTAGTATCTGATTCCTTCTATACACACACACAACACACACACACATGCACAGAGGAATTCAAGCACCACAATACAAGGGTAGGAAATTTTTCTGTGGTATTTAATGATGTATCTCCTGAGCCTAGAAATT
The DNA here is from genome assembly GCA_006408675.1 of Madoqua kirkii. NCBI lineage: Eukaryota > Metazoa > Chordata > Mammalia > Artiodactyla > Bovidae > Madoqua > Madoqua kirkii. Next base: position 54,646 of record SJYC01118185.1, on the reverse strand, counting down.
TGCCTGACATGTATTTGTAGGAAGGGAGAAAGAAAGAGGAAGGGATGAGGGGCAGGGTGGGGGTGAGGGGAGAGCTAGTCTAAGCAATGAAATTAATTCAATGTTAATAAATGATTGCAGTTTCATCCTTTCATACCTCAAAGAAGTAGCTAGTAGAAATATTTTAGGGCTGTGATATGGGGATTCATATTCCAAAGGCAGTTGTCTGTCCCCTTTCAGGGACAGTAGAGACATCTTAACTGCATATTTATCTGTCATAAAATACTCCATCCTCAATCAGCTACAATTTGCAGCCAATTGAAGACAGCATGCATATTTTTAGAATGCCTAGCAGTGACACACCACTGTTCACCCTGAGACTTCTTTTTAGGATGATCCACTTCCTGTCAAACAATGGGGTCACCGGACGGATGGCCCATTGGGGAAGGACCTTGTTAATGCACAATAGTCTTAATGGGCCAATCTTAAACAGACCGCCCAGTATGAAAGCTGATTAATAACAGTCAAATCTGAGAGGGAAGCTTCTCTTTAACTTCAATTTCCTTCTCCAGCTGAAGACAGATCTGTAATATGATTTCAGCATGGTTTTTGCAGCTTCAGATTTCTCAAGCAGTGAAGCCAGCTTCGTGGCAATATTTTTTCTCCTTCACCACTTCCTTAGCTTTAGAGGATAAAATTCTTTCAAATCTGTCAGTGGACAAATCTGATGAGCTTCTGCATTATTTATTGCTCAGTAAATGAGGGAAAACCTTACCAGCTTGCCTTGTTTCTCTTGGCAAGTCTAACCACTGGGCACACCGATGTCCTGTCTAATCAAATAATTTATTTACACAGAATTGACATTTCTATCCATACTTCACATTGAAATGACAGAAAGTGAGTCACTGTCAGACAATTACCCTTTTAATTACCACGAGATATAAATCTGTTCTTCTCCCTTTTAAGAAACCTTTTTTATATTACTAATCTTTCATTTGAAACCATCACCTCTCTTGACTCTAGGAAGTTGGGGCAGAAGGAAGGGGAGGAACTGGAACATGCCCTGACTGAGTCCTCCCAGCATGTGATGCTTGTGCATACAGGTGCCTGGGAGAAGAAGAAGGGTCTGTCTCACACCAGACACCTTCCCTGTAGTGTGGTGCTCATCCAGGCTCCACTGTTTACCCCAGGTTCCAAAACAGAGATCAGAGAGCAGGGTTGAGGCAGATTGTCTGCCTCCTGGGTTTTGGAAGATGCTGAATGCCTGTGTGTGCTCAGTCGCTTGGTCATGTCCGACTCTTTGCAGCCCCGTGGACAGTAGCCTGCCAGGCTCCTCTGTCCATGGGATTCTCCCAGCAAGAATACTGGAATGGATTGCCATTTTCTCCTCCAAGGGATCTTCCAGACTCAGGAATTGAAATTGCATCTCTTATATCTTCTGCATGGGCAGGCATATTCTTTTTCATAGCACTGCCCAGGAAGCCCTCTACTGCCTGACTCTGTACATTAACCAGCAAATATCAAGTGTTCGATACATGCAAGGGACTGAATTAGTAATATTTAAAAACAGTCAGGAGATGGGAATGAGCCTGTGCCACACTGAGCACTAGGCTTGGACACACATTTTCTCCTTTAATTTCCATGAGATACAGATATATTCTCCTCCATTTCATCCACGTGAAAACTGAGGCTCAGAGGAGTTAAGCAACTTACCCACAGTCACACAGCTGAATCTGATCCAAGTCCATTGTCTTCCTGCTACAGCACAAATCACCCCTCGTCTGCTAACTATCAGCTACTGCTCTTCCCCAAGTCTTGGTTTCCTCCATTCACAGTCTAGGTTTTCTTCTTTTTAGTACCATAGTTTTAGGGGTATTCTCTCCCAAGATAACTTCCAAAAGGGTTATTTTATGTTACTGCCAAATTCACCCAATAAGTGGAGCCAAATTTTAGGAGAATAGTGTGATTCAACATCAAAACACAAAATGTAAACTCATCATGGTACAGCTATACAAAATGTAGGATATGAAACTTTACAGTGGAGAAGGCAATGACAACCCACTTCAGTACTCTTTTCCGGAAAATCTCATGGAGGAGGAGCCTGGTAGGCTGCGGTCCATGGGGTTGCTAAGAGTCGGACATGACTGAGCGACTTTACTCTCTTTTTTCACTTTCATGCATTGGAGAAGGCAATGGCAACCCACTCCAGCGCTCTTACCTGGAGAATCCCAGGGACGGCAGAGCCTGGTGGGCAGCCATCTATGGGTTAGCACAGAGTCAGACACGACTGAAGCGACTTAGCAGCAGTAGCAGAAACTTTATAGAAAGAGCTGAAAACCAAGTATGGGCACTCCCTAAGAAGAACAAGATTTGGTGGCACAAACCCTTAAAAACGTAAATTTTATTTCTTCAGTAGGGCTCTTCCTTTAAAATTAGGGAGATAAATAAGCAAACAAATAAGTGAATAAATAATCAAGGCTTTGAAGAAAGTAAGGACCATAGAGAAAATCTAATGTGTTCCCTCTTTGCTGTCACATATCAAATCAACAACCCTCTCCACCACCACATCATGGGGTGCTTCTTGCTCCCCTGTGCATCCACCCCTAAGAGCAAAGACATTTGCTGATTGCTCCCATTTGGTTTTTAGAGGCAAAGGTAGATTGTATTCGCCTTTCGTATTAGCCTAGCAATACCTCCCTGTATTTTTTTGCACTAGATTTTCTGAACAGCAATAGGTTCTAATCAATCTTCCTGGCTTCATTTCTTAGAATCTCACAGTCTCCTCAAGGAGCATTTCAAACCTGATTTATCATCATTACCAGACCCTAAATATTCACCAGATTCTATATTATTTATTACACCTAGTTAATTTCCCTGTTCTGGACTTATGGGTTGAATCACAGAGCATGTGAAAGCTTATCCCCACAATATGTCATGAAGACTCTACAATAATGTAGTCACATTTCGAAAGAAGCATTTCACCCCTCACAGAACAGCTCTGAACAACAGTTGAGCCCTTCTGCATCTCTTTATGATCTGCCCCACATCCAGTTACAGGCTTGCAGTAGCCCCTGAACTGTACGCCCGCAGAGGCAAATAGCAGACACTTCCCCATCCTGTCCAACCCACCCAAACCCCTCCTCTGCTCTCCTATCACAAAGCCTGGGAAGCAGCTGCAGAAGAAAGTGAGCCCAGGTCAGCCCCATGTGCAGAGAAAGTGTGTAAAGGTTATAGCAAGGTGAGAAGTGGACATAGGTCACAGGACAACCCTTCGAGGACAGAACGATACTCCCAGCTTGACCTTCCTACAGAACAGAGAGCCCCCAGTGGTGACCCTCTGAAAGAGACCCTACATCCTTCAAACCTCCTAACAGGCTATGTGGCTTTCCAGTCCACACCCCCCAGCAACCCCCTCCCCAAATGTGGGAAACTTAACCTCAGCACAAGGAATGCTGGAAGGGGTGCCAACTGAATTCTTTTTCACAAAACATCTCTAATTCATCCAGGGTTCTGTGCTCTAAGACCTTTCAAAGCCCTGACTGCCCAGGAAGCTGCTATCTGACTTGTGTTGTGGGATGGGTGGCTTATAGAGGTCTAAAGCCCCAAGAGACAAAGATGTCCTCTGTGCTGCTCCAGATGACAGAATTAGAACCAAGAAGACAAACTGGTGAGTGAGGGGTTTCTTTTCAACAAGAAAGAACTTCAAACAGGGTCCGTTTCCAGACAGTTTGGCTTGTGGACAACCTAAACAAAGGTTAGGTAACAACTGCCAGGGATGGTACATAAGAGGCAAACCAGAAACTTCTAAGACCTCTTCTGTCTTGGCATTGGTGTGATTCTAAGGAGTTATCTACTCGACACTCAGAAGGCCATCGCACTCTGCACCTGCAATGGATTTCTGAGTTCTTGTCTGAAACTTGCAAATTAGCACCCCCAAGTTGAATGACAGGAAAACCTCATGGTGTTCAGCATGGCAGTTCCCAGAGGTTTATCGTTACATGCAGTCTACTTAAAGACTGAAATATTTTACATAAAAATCTGGATTTTTTCAACTCAAAAATATTAGAAGATCTGGTCATATGAGATCTGCATTCAGCTTGAAGTTGACTAGTAGGCTGTCCCACAAGGCCGTGTTCCCTTCAGTCCCCGCCATCCCCGACTGACCCCCACCATCACATTGACGTTGGTATTCTGTCTGCTTTCTGTGTCATTGTTCTGTTTTTTCCCCAAGTCCTCTTTAACCACGTGTATTTTCTGTCTTGCACCTGTGACTAGGACTGTTTGCCATTGCTGGAGTAGTGAAACCCTGGATGAACTAAGGCTTAGAGAAGTTAAGTGACTTGTCCAAGGTCACATAGCCAACTAGTATTAAGCAAGGAACAGAACACAGGTCTTCTAGTGATCCAGCATTCCTTCAACTTGCCTGCCCTGCCAGCCCAGAGACAGCTCATTTCCCTGGATTGATTTGACTCTTCACATTAAGTGTATGCAAACTGCCCCTCTGCACTTCCATTTAACATTTTCTAGGGATCAAGTTTCCACATAGTCCCTTAAAAAAATAGCAAAAAAAATAAATCTTCTTTGCAGTCAGCTGCAAAAAACTGGCACTCAAAGACCAAACACCCTTTTGTGTGTCCAATAAAAAATCAACCTGATGAACACATAAGATTTCAATCTTCTTTGTAAAATCAGGAATAGGCCAAAACCTTATTATTTCAGAGTCTTCACTGATAGTCCAAATCAATAGTGCAAACAAGATTTCTGGGGGGAAAGGTTAAAGTAATTGGCAGAACACCAGGTGTTAAGCCACCAGAAGCACTTTCAAAGCAAGGAATTAAATACAAATAATTGATAAGCTCATTACAAATCATCTTTATCTATATACATATTAGGGGCTTTACAAGGCATCTCTCTATAATCTAATTTGAGTTACTGCCCACACTTGAAAATGTTATAACTGCACATCTCTTAAAATCTTCTGTAATCAGATCTGTAAGCTGATTTAAGCTGCCTATATTCCCAATTAGTCAGGATTTGTACAAACTGAAGAAAAGACTGGTTAAGGATTTTTAAAGCTTTCACTTGGGGTGGGAGGTCCCTCTCTGCAGAGTCTAGGTTTCTTCACTTTATCTGTGTGGTCAGCAGAGTTGTATTCTGCCTGGCACTAAACAGAGATGCAGCTTAGGCTGACTTGCTATCAGGTCCCTACACAGCAGGGAGTTGAACTTGGGCTAGGTCAAGTCACATGTCACATTTATGCTCACATTTTAGAGAAGACTAATCTTAACAGAGCAGGTTAAAAGTAAGATTGCTTAATTGCTGAGGCCACTGGTATAGAGCTGTCAAGATTAGAAAAATGGGGTGGGAGATTACCTTCACTGTCCATTAAGCCTAATGTTCAGTTAGACACATAACAGACAAAGCAGTCATTGTGGACTGCTTACCCAGGATCTATGCTCCCTTTCTTCTTTTTAGGAAAACTCACATTACAGCTGGGTACTGATATTGATAGGATTGATAATCAGGTAGTCTAAAACAGACAGACTTACTGCTTTTTATAGAAAACATCCATCCTGATTGATGTAGGAGACGTAACATATTAAGAATTTCAGTCCTCTCTCCTGATCATCTAAGGAACAACCATGACTATAGTTTTGAGTCCTATTAGTATCAGCCAATCATAGTCATCCTATCCTTCTTGCCAGTGATTGGTTCAGGTACCTTGACTTGAGCCAATCAGTATAGAGTATTTCCCCTGTTGGCTGCTACTGGGCCAGGGTTGGATCCACAATGCAAATGGATTGAAGAGAGGAATACTTAGTCCATAATGGAAGAAATGAGTTTTATCTCACTCACAAAGAACAAAGAAGGCACTGTCTGGACTGTTAGGGCAGCCCTTCAGAGGACAGAGCCTACACACAGACAAGGGTAAGCAGGGGACAGAGCTGCAGTCCCAAGGGTTTTAGGTACTGTGCCTGGAGCCTGTCCTATTGCCTGTCCTCTAGTACAAGAAACAGTACACTTCTTCATTGTTTAAACTACTTTAGGTAGGATTTCGATTCCTTATAGTCCAGGATATCCTATATTTGCCAAGCCAATATATTCAAGATAGGTTAGAGGAACTTGCCTGGAAAATCCCATGGATGGAGGAGCCTGGTAGGCTGCAGTCCATGGGATCGCGAAGAGTCAGACACAACTGAGCACTTCACTTTCACTTTTCACTTTCATGTATTGGAGAAGGAAATGGCAACCCACTCCAGTGGTCTTGCCTGAAGAATCCCAGGGACGGGGGAGCCTGGTGGGCTGCCGTCTATGGGGTTGCACAGAGTCGGACACGACTGAAGCGACTCAGCAGCAACAGAGGAACTTTACAGATAAAGCCAGTGTCTTAACCCAGTCCCACATATTTTTAATCAGTCGTCTGTCTCGTTGCCAACAATCGAGGGTTCTTCCAAGTTTCAAAAATTACTTGGGTGGGTTCCGTTCGTGTGTGTGAACATTGACCCATTCCGTCCCCAACCGTTGCACTCCTTTTGTGCTTAGACCTCATTCTATCAAATTCCAGGTAGAGTCGAAACGGAGAATATTTGAGACACTGGTGTCTTTTCACAGTTATGGACATTTAATACCCCATTTATATACAGAATGTCGTGACAAGACTCTTCAGTTACTTTATGTCACGTGTTCTATCTTCTAGCTATTCATTTTTCGTAAAAAGAAAGAGGAAAACGGTGGGTTCCTCAGAAAGGTCTAGGGACTGAGTTTCGAGGACCGTGGACCAAACAAGGTATAACAAAGTCGAGAAGGAAAGAAAGGGAAGTTGAGATGTGAACAAGTTGAGATAGGTACCATACAAAACACACTAACCACACAACAAAAGTGACTAAGGTAAATGACCATGAATGATACACATCCACGATAATACTGTACATACGAGTACTAGTGTTAGTGGGTCACTCCTTACACTATCCAAACAAAGTATTCACCACTTTCACTTATATTTGAACGGGTACTAAAAAAGGTTTCCACTTAATTCTCGTTCCTTAAGATCCGGTTACCCTGAGGTTTCCAATACGATTCGATTCTTCGACGAGGTAATGGGACATGTAGGTTCGTTATTATATATAGTATATAGAGGGTCACCCGACTCTCAGAAAGTTTTCGTCTCGGTAACAAAAGATTCCCTTCTGTCCATTGCGGTGCTGACCTGTCAAAATAGTGACTGCTGTGGGTGAAACCCGACGGGTAGCATGTTCGGAAGAACTCCGGACTCATGTGTTTCTTCGTACTCTATAACAAGAACAGGAGTTCTCCGGGTTTAGTCTTCCAGAAACAGACTTCTTCATAGAAAGAAATATGGTATAGCGTATCTTATTTCCCCAGGGAGAAGCACCACATCCAAATGATACAGGCCGTCAAAAAAAGGAGATGACCAAGAGCTGGAAATGGGTGAGTGAAGCAGACAGTGCAGGTGCATGGGGACTAAGCAGGACCTCAGAGGGAAGATCCTGTGCGTGTGGGGGCATGGAAGGAGATGAGGGGGGCATGGAAGGAGATGAGGGGGGCATGGAAGGAGATGAGGGGGGCATGGAAAGGGGTTAAGAGGGGGAGGAGGTGGAGACACGCATTGAAGGCAACACAGGATACAGAAGGTGTCAAAGACAAACGGAGCCTGACACTAGTGAGAATGGTCAGGACAGATTTTAATCCGCAATATATGAATGCAACGGGGAAAAGGGTCCAGCAGGAACTGGACTCAACTCTGATGTGTACAGAGGTGCCTGGGCATTTTAAAGGGAGGATGAGTGAATAAGGAGAGTGTTACTGGAGGTAGGGATAGGAGGAATTCAATAAAAAAAAAAATGACAGCCAGCTGGAGGGTGTTGGTCCATGTGAAACCATCTAGGTTTGCTAACTGGAGCTTATAATAGGCGGGCTCCTGCTCTCCCACAGGGCCTGGGAGGCAGGGGCCCTAACTTCAGGTGTTGGCTGAAACCGAAAGTAAATTATTTTAGCAGCCTTGAATTTTCTCAGGCGGACACTTTAAGGGAGGCTAGGGGTCATCCTAGGGATGCAGCCTTGAGCTGTTAGAAACCGTGTAAGTGTTTGTTCGGGTCTTTACAGGCCAAGTTTAAAGCCTAGTGGAGAAGAGGACTCCAGGAATCGTGGCTGGAGTTTAGACAGGGAGACTGTCTGTCGGAAGGCAGCTTCTAGCCAGCGAGCTGGGCCCTGGCAGCGCTCCCGACACAGAAGAGCAGTAGGCTGATGGACTGACGGCGAGGCGCCGAAAGCCAGGCTGGGGATTCTGAACTCTCCCTTAGAGGCAGGAGCAGCACTAGTTTCATTTTGCCCAAGATGAGAGGTTTCCCAGGCTGATAGACATTCTGTGCTAAAATGAAGGAATTCAGGCAAACAAGGTCCTGTCGACCATCACCCTACTTGGAAACACCAGGCACCTGAAAAAGGTGACTGAGCAGGAAGGCAGTGTGTAAGAATCCATGGTTTCAGGTGATTCCTCGAGCTGTAAAACTTAAGGCCCCAAGCCCCCCTGCCCTCTAGCAGGTCAGGTTGTGTGGCACAGCACCCCACTTTGCTGGTTCTGGAATAATTGTCCCAAAGTTGCTGAGCTGAGGTGGGTCTGCTTGTTTTACTTTGTGAATCTCAAACACAAGTGTGCTCCAAGACTGGTGGAGAAGGCAAGACCATTCATCGCTAGATCTGCATTTAAAGAACATTGAGGAATTTGACGTTGCAGGACTAGGTTGGAATTCACTAGTCACCAATATCTAGCTAGAAATGTGTCACTAAGCACGCTCTTTGCCTTCCCTCAGCTTTGGTCTCCTCATCTGTAAAACAGGATTAAAAACACCACCTAGCTCACAGGGTTACTGGGAGAAGTAAGTGAGAGTATGCATGAGAGACCCTTCACAGGGTGCCTGGAATGTATTAAACATTCAGTGAGTAGCGGCTCTGGTTATAATTGCAGTGGTTGTTTTTGCTGGTAAACATGGGGAAGAAGCATGATTTTATCCACAGCGCTTAAAGGTCAACATCCTGAAATATTTCCACGGGGTTAGATTTTTGAGGTGAAATAAACCAACATGAGGAATCTGTCACATAAATAGAAGTTGACCCTGGGTCCCTTAGACTTATAAATGGCCATTTGGAGAATTCTGGAAAACAAAGAGACTAGTGAAAAATGCTTGTATTGCCCCTGGGTGCCATCCATCAGAGGGAGAGCCCGAACACCCAGATTTTATTTTCTGTGTCAGAGGAAGGCCAAAGAAGGGGAACAAAATCCAATTAACAAAAACATAATTGATTTCGGAAATCCGTGAACAGAGAGCATCATTCTTGCTCTTCAAGGAAAACTCTATAGCATTAAGTGTGGTTAACAACACACAGAGCGAAACCATTTATTTATTCATCTTTTAAAATATGCTCTTCTTTTAAGGCCTTGAGAAGAAAGTATAATCAAATCAGACTATAAAATATTGACACTAGAGTACTGCTACAATAATGAGCAAAACCTAACGGAGCCCTCCAGCAGGACACCTATCAGGGGACCCTTGAGGCCACAGAGGACTCTGAACGGGGAGGTGCAAGCGGCCAGCTCAGTCCCGTCACTGTTCTGACCGCAAGAGCACTTCCAGACAGCCCACCTGGCCCCCTCCTGGACTCGCAGCCCCCAGGGAATCCTGGCCTTGTCACTCAGAAATTTTACTGCCAAACCTGACCTCTCTAAAGTCTCAGTTTTCTCAGCTGGAAAATGGGGAAAACAAGATTGACTGCCCGGGATTATTTTAAAGACCAAGAGGAAATGTGTGTGAAGTCCTTAGTTGAGTGCCTGGCACACAGTGAACCCCAGGGCTTTTTTCCCTCTGTCATCTGAATCTTTTAGTCCTCCTGACTCTTCCAGACCCCTCACTCATATCACCTCCTAAAATATGATCATATTGATTTAGCAATTATGTCTAATTTTATCACTATATGTTTACCCAACCACATAACAACAGGGTAAATTCTTTAAAGCCAGACAGAAATAGCTTTTAAAAAAACAGATACACATACAAAATAGGGCAGGAAAGCTAGAGATGGCTTATTATTTAGTAAACACAGAGTGTGGATGAGACAATCTTAGCTCTAAATCTTTACAAGTATTGACTTGTTAAGATGGTTATTATTTTATGATTCCCATTTTATAGATGAAGAAACTGAGGCCTAGAGAGAGAAATTAACTTGCCAAGGGAGTAGTTTGTCAGCTGCTGCACTGAGATTTAAGCTCATAAGACTGGCTCCAGAGACCAAGCTTTGAACCACCAGACCCCTTGCATTTCAGACTCCTGTACCCCACAGTGCCTACCACATGGAAGACCCTCCACAGAGACCCATCAACAGAAGGAGGACTTCCTTGGTGGCCCAGTAGCTAAGACTCCTTGCTCCCAATGCAGGGGGCCAGGGTTCAATCTGTGATCGGGGAACTAGATCCCACGTGCCACACCTAAGAGTTTGAATGCCACAACAAAGCTTCATGCTACAACTAAGACCTGGTGCAACCAAATGAATAAATAAATATTTTTTAAAAAACAGAAAAGGAAAGATGATTTAGCCAACCAGTATCAATTTGCACAGGAGGAAACCAAAGAAAAGAGAGGTCACATAGTTTGTTCTAGATCAGAGAGACAATGGGAAAGCAAAGGATGGACCGAAGTGTCAGATCCTTAGTGACTTCCTCTTTCTGCCACATCTCCCTGGAGCCTTTTTTGGGGACCAGCCATCCATGGGTGGAAGACACAGAGATGAAAGTCCATGAGAAAGCCTACGCCTGTGCTCCCACACCCGCAGCTGTGATCTCACCCCACCACATCCCACCATGTGGGATCTTCACACTTTGGATCAGCCATAACTACTCATAGCCTCTGATTTTCAGGGTCACTTACAGCTGTGTGTGTACAAGAGAGTCAGCTGAACCTGAGCACGCAAGCAGGCCAGGAAAGGGAAACAGAGACCCAGCCCATAAGCCTCTGACTGCTTACTGACTGCTTGCTTGGTACAAATTTTCTCCAGCTTCAGATAAACATCTCAAGTACACAAGTTTTCCAAACCAGATGCTGTTTCTGGAGGGCTGTAGAACTGCCTTTCATGTGTCATTTCCACATCATGCCACAGTTCAGTAAGCTAGCTTTTTAAAAAGTTTTTAAGAGCATACATCCCAAATGTTAACCCTTTGCAGTCCATCAACATGTTACTTTGTGCTGCCAGGAAAACTCACTGTTGTATAACCTGGACACAGTCTCAGGGACCAGGCGCTGAGTTCAAACCTCAGCTCCTGAACTTGGCAGCTATGAGGGACTGGGCTTTGTGCTTCAGTTTCCTTATATTTAAAAGGACAGTAAACCCAGAACCTGCCTCATAGACCTGATAAATGAATTTGCATGTATGTACATACATTACACATACATATGTGTACAGGCATACCTCCATTTATTGTGCTTCACAGACACTGAATTTTTTACAAATTGAAGATTTATGGCAACCCTGTGTCAAGCAAATCTACTGACATCATTTTTCTAATATCATTTGCTCACTTTGCTATTTTGTGTCACATTTCAGTAATTCTCACAATATTTCAAACTTCATTATTATTACATCTGTCATGGTGATCTGTGATTGATGATCTTTAGTGTTACTATTGCAAAAAGATTACAACTTGCTGAAGCCTTAGATGATGGTTAACATTTTTTACCAATAAAGAATTTTTTTAATTAAGGTGTATACATGTTCTTTGTAGACACAATGCTATTGTACACTTAGACCACATTACACTGTTAAACATAACATACATTGGAAAACCCAAACATTTGTGTGACACTTTATTGAAATATTTGCTTTACTGTGGTGGTCTGGAACCAAACCCACAAAACCTCTGAGATACGCCTACTACATATACACACATCCACAAACACATGCATATACACATATTGTGTATATACTATACCTATATACATGTATATAACTATACTATATATATACATAGGTATATACTATACCTCTATACATATACATAATTATAACTGTATGCATATATAACTATACATGCATATATGTATGTATATGTAGATATATACACACACATATATAACTACACCTGTATATAATTATATATACATAGTCTTATCGGATTGGCCAGAAAGATCATTGGAGATTTTCCATATGATGTTACAGAAAAACCTGAACAAACTCTTTGGCCAACCCAGGACATACAGTATAAATATGGGTTGAATTGTTCCCAGATTCATACACTGAAGTCCTAACCCCCAGTACTTCAGAATGCTTAGAGACTTTGTTTAGAGACAGAGTCTATACAGAGGTAATCATGTTAAAATGGAGTTTTGAGGGTTGGGCCCTAATGCAATGTGACAAGTGTCCTTATAAGAAAAGGACTTTGGACGCAGGCATGTACAGAAGAAAGACAACGTGAAGACACAGGGAGAAGATGGCCATCCGCAAGCCATGGAGGCAGGCCTGGAACAGATTCCTCCAGAAAGCCCTCATAAAGAACCACTGTGGTCTTAGACTCAGCCTCCAACCTGGGAGAAGATATGCATTTGTTGTTTAAACCATCCAAGTGTATGTGTGTCTGTGTGTGTGTGTCTATAGAAAGAGAGGGAGGTACCCCCACTCAAAAAGTTACCCAGCACATATAAGGAGTAGTACATAACAGTAATAAAAATGTTATTCATCAGAAAGTGAGTAGTTTTACCCTACACTAAATCCAGACCTGTGGATACAAAATTGCATATGAGGAACTCCAGGGTAGCTGCTGTCCACATGCATGCTATAGCAATGCCAGGCTGGCCAGGCTGAGCTTTTAAATCTAGACTCAAGCATAACAGCTGCACCGTAATGACAAATAATGTGGAGTCTCTACAGCTTGTCCTCAGTCCTTAGCATTAATACTTTTCTCTGATTCTTCTAAGTCAAACATCAGCCAATGTCAACAATGATTTAACATTAAAACAAACATTCCCTACTTTCCTCTTTCCAGCTTCCAAATGCATTTCATGGAAATGTATTCTGTTATATCAAGTCAAGCTACAAAAAAAAAAAAAGAATGTTACATTATATAGCTAATTATCTGTGAATTTGTCTCAATATTGTTCAATCAAATCACAATTTGGGACTGAGGCTGAGGTAAGGTTGCAACTACCATCCAAAACCCCGATAGCCTATCTTTGTGTTCACCAAAACAGGCTCATTTTCCTTCAAGGAATATTTATTATAAGTAAATTATAAGTTGAACTCTTGATGGAATATAGATTTACGCTAGTATAAAATTCTGATTCTTACCTGTGTCATGAATTAGACAACTGCATTAGATTGTGCGTGAAAAAGAGGGGGATTGGTGATGGTTAATCTGATGTGTCAACTTGACTAGGCCACAAGGCACCCAGATATCTGGTGAACATTCTTCTGGGTGTGTTTGTGAGAGTGTTCCCAGATGAGGTTAGCATTTACATCAAGACCATCCTCCCCAGTGTGAGAGAGCTTCACCCAATCCACGGGAGGCCTGCATAGAATGAAAAGGCTGAGCAATGGAGAATTCTCTCTCTGCCTGAACTGGGACGTGGGTCTTCTTCTGCCTTTGGGCTTAGATTAGAATTTTACACCATCAGCTCTCCTTGTTGTCACACCTTCAGACTCAAACTGGAATTGCACTATCAGCTCTCCTAGGCCTATGACAGCAGGCCTTGGGACCTGTCAGCCTCCATAATCATAGGAGTCCACTCCATACAAAAACTTCTCAATACAGAGACAGAGATAGATGAAGAAGTTTCCTATTAGTTCTCTTTCTCTGGCGAACTCAGACTACGAATACAGTGGCTGTTCTGCTACTGGTTATTATTCCCTATATCACACTCTTTAGGAGAAACTACTCTTTGAATTTCATTAAAATAAACTTTGCTCAAGGGTGTAGAGCAAAGGGAACACTTACACACTGCGGGTAAAGATGTAAATTCGTACAGCTACAATGGAGAACAGTATGGAGGTTCCTTGAAAAACTGAAAATAGAACTACCAAAGGATCCTCTAATTCTACTCCTGAGGCTATACCCAAAGAAAACCATAACTCAAAAAGATCCACGCACCCCAGTGTTCACTGCAACACTATTTACAACAGCCAAGACATGGAAGAGCCTAAATGTCCACAGACAGAGGAACGGATAAGATGCAGTACATACATACAGCCTTCCCAGGGGGCATAGTGGCAAAGCATCTGCCTGCCAATGCAAGAGACACGAGAGACCCAGGTTCTATCCCTGGGTCAGGAAGAGTCCCTGGTGAAGGAAATGGCAACCAGAGGCAGTATTCTTGCCTGGAAAATTCCATGGACAGAGGAGCCTGGCCAACTACAATCCATGGGGTCACAAAGAATTGAACACAACTGAGCACATACACACACACACACACACACACACACACACACACAATACAGATATACAATGGGATATTATTCACTTATTTGGAAAAAAGGAATGGAATTTTGCCATTTTCAGAGATGTGGATGGACCTAGAGACTGTCAGATAGGCTGAAGTTAAGTCAGAAAGAGAAAAATATTGTACAACATTGTATATGTGTTGAATCTAGAAAAATGGCATAGTTCAGTTCAGTGCAGTTCAGTCGCTCAGTTGTGTCCGACTCCTTGCGACCCCATGAATCGCAGCACGCCAGGCCTCCCTGTTCATCACCATCTCCCAGAGTTCACTCAGACTGACGTCCATCAAGTCCGTGATACCATACAACCATCTCATCCTCAGTCTTCCCCTTCTCCTCCTGCCCTCAATTCCTCCCAGCATCAGAGTCTTTGCCAATGAGTCAACTCTTCGCATGAGGTGGCCAAAGTACTGAAGTTTCAGTTTTAGCATCATTACTTCCAAAGAAATCCCAGAGCTGATCTCCTTCAGAATGGACGGGTTGGATCTCCTTGCAGTCCAAGGGACTCTCAAGAGTCTTCTCCAACGCCACAGTTCAAAAACATCAGTTCTTCGGCGCTCAGCCTTCTTCACAGTCCAACTCTCACATCCATACATGACCACAGGAAAAACCATAGCCTTGACTAGACAGACCTTAGTCAGCAAAGTAATGTCTCTGCTTTTGAATATGCTACCTAGGTTGGTCATAACTTTTCTTCCAAGGAGTAAGCGTCTTTTAATTTCATGGCTGCAGTCACCATCTGCAGTGATTTTGGAGCCAAAAAAAAATAAAAGTCTGATACTGTTTCCACTGTTTCCCCATCTATTTCCCATGAAGTGATGGGAATGGTACAGATGAATGTATTGGCAAAACAGATAGAGAGACACAGATGTAGAGAACAAACATAGATACCAAAGAGGGAAGAGGGTAGGTGGGATGAACTGGGAGATTGGGATTGACATATTTACGCTGCTGCTGCTGCTAAGTCGCTTCAGTCGTGTCTGACACTGTGTGACCCCATAGACGGCAGCCCACCAGGCTCCCGTCCCAGGGATTCTCCAGGCAAGAACACTGGAGTGGGTTGCCTTTTCCTTCTCCAGTGCATGAAAGTAAAAAGTGAAAGTGAAGTCGCTCAGTCATGTCCGACTCTTTGCGACCCCATGGACTGGTCAGGCTCCTCCGTCCATAGGATTTACTATGTACAAAATAGATAACTAATGAGAATCTTCTGTATAGCACAGGGATTTTTACTCAGTGCTCTGGGCTGACCTAAGTGAGAAGGAAATCCAAAGACAAAGGGATATATGTATACATAGAGCCAATTCACTTTGCTGTACAACAGAAACTAACATAATATCGTAAAGCAACTATACTCAAATTAAAAAAATAAACAGACACACTGCCTCCTGTAGACACTACTGCTGTGTTCCTTCCTTTCTGGAGAATAAGAACGACGAAACTTGAATCACCAAAACACAAGGTTTTGTTCAACCGCGGGTACAGCACGAACCCTCACAGCGGGCCTCTTTGTCTCCCCTTCAGCTTACAGCTGCATCACAGAAACGGCTCACTAATCTTGTTGTAAATACCAAATTCTTTTTGGAAAAGGGTACACATAGTCAATAAGTAATTCTGACTTATTGTAATAAATAACTTATAGGTAATAGGTAACCAGTAGATCCAAATTTCATCTGCATCCGCCTTTTTATAATAATGGACAGGTACTTTCCACGAAAGAAAGTGTCTGACTTTCCTTTTCCTACTCTTATTTCTCTCTGAACATAATTCCTCCAAACTAGAACAGAATAATGTAAAAAAAAAGTATGATTTGAAAAATGTCATATCACCTAACAGTTTCCGAAGCATCACCATGTTCTCTATAATTATTTTTAACTGTAGGCTCAACAGGCAGATATACTAGCTTATCTCCTCCTGCCCAGGTTTCTGAAAGACAAAACATAGCAATTACTGTTAAAGCAAAGAATTACAAAAATCATGCATCTTTAATAAAAGGCACAGGAATAGAAATACTATTATCTAGTTCTAGCTTGGCTGGTTCCCAGTTTGAGCCTCTCATGAGCCTGTCCTGCCAGTAATTCTGGCAGGGAGTAGAGAGAACTTTGCCCTGGGGATCATGATCCCAGGGTCAGCATCCTGGGGCTCCAGTCCTGCCCCTTCATTGAAGCAGCTGGATGAGATTGGGCAAGTCAATTACTCTTTCCAGATATCAGTCACCTGTAAAATCAGAGGGTCTGAAATGCCTTGTAATTAAGGCAGTTTAGCATAATGGTTGGTGCATACCTGGGCCAGCTCAAGTGACCTAGGATGAGTTATTTAACTCCTTGTTTCTGCTTCCTTATTTGTGAAATGGACACAATAACAGACTTCCCCCAAAGACTCTTTGTGAGAGTTAACAAAATTAAATGTGGTCAAATGCAGAGACTAGGACCTAGTCTAGAAGTCTTCTTAAATGACAGCTATTATGGTTATACTCAAAGTGCCTCATCTCTTTTAAATTACCCAACTAGATGACTCAACCCCCCTAAAATTTTTAGTATTCTAGGATTTCACCATTGGGATATAAAGTATAAATGGAAGGAAAATACTAAAATTGAAAAGTCACATTTTCCTTTCTTTATCAATATATTAACAGAAAGTTATAAGTCTTAGAAACTTCTCAAGTTCAAATGCAGATAAAATATGCCATTGATATAACAGGATCAATTTCACAAGAGAGAAGCCTAAAAAGAGGTAAAGAGAAGAGGAAATGTTTTGTCTTTTATGAGAAGGAAACAGCATTCGCTGAGCACCTAAACATCTGTGAGGTATTCTACCACCTCATCTCATCAAACTCTCCAACATCAGTACAAAGCAGTCGATACTGTGCCTATTTTACAGATGGGGGGTTGGGGGCTCAAGGAGGCTGATTACAGTTCCAAAGGCATATGGCTCTTCAAAGGCAGACTCAGATTACTCCCAGGCCTGACTACAAGCCTATCCTTCTTCCACATCAGAAGGCAGGCTCCGGAACACAGGCATTCCTCACTCAGAGTGAGAGTGGTTAGGGAGAAATTGTTTTTATAAGGTGAATTATAATCTAATTGCACCAGAAAGATTCACTTTTTAAAAGCCCCCTTACATAAGTTTTGAAAGAAGCAAAAGATAAAAATCTTCTGCACAATACTATTAATATGTGTGTGCTTAGTCACTTCAGTCCTGTCTGATTCTTTGTGACCCTATGGGTTGTGGCCTGCCAGCCTCCTCTGTTCATGGAATTCTCCAGGCAAGAATACTATCACTTTCTAATTTCTTAATATTAGAAAAGGAAAGTAAGAACAGTTGTTGAATTAAGGATTGTGAAGGTGTAGATAGTTGGAATGTAGTAGAGAAGAATTTGCCATCAGGTGATGTGGGTTTCAGTCCTACTTTTGACAGTTACTAGCAGAATACAGCTACTCTCTCAGATGTGACACAGATGTAACTGCAGGGCCTCTCTCACAATTTGTAAAGTTGGAGTAAAAGATGAGAAAGCCTCCAATCTCTGTGTGCCTAGTTCTAATTACTTGGTTTTGTCTTAACAAAAAGAGTGTTTCTAAAATATTTTACAAGTTTGAACACTCAGATACAATCTGAAATAATGCCTCTGCAAGTTCCTTCCAGGCTCTTCCTATCACCAGGAAAAACGGGATTCACTCCTGGCCGCAGATTCAGGCCTCAAGTCTCCTGTTTTCTGTCCCATGTGAAAGGTCTTAGTTTATTCTCTCTTATGAAAAATCCACACAGTCACTACAGATGCAGTTTTCTCCTTCTGTTGTCCAATCTGCAGCTCACTGCTAGACGCTTCATTTCGTTTTGCCAGCACCAACACTGGCTTAAATATCTACAAACCCTGATGGTAGGTGTTTCTCCCCAAACCAGATGCTAAGGCCCAGGAGTCAGAAACCAGTTCCTTTGTTTTGGTTGGGTTTGATTTGTTTGTTAGTGTGTTTTTGAATCTCCTATACCTGGCACATGTTGTACCAAGTTCATGTTCAATAAATAATTGTTGAATGAGTGAATGAATCTCTGAATTACAGTTATCTGTGCATTGGTACAGCAATGGCTACACAATTTATGGGGCCCAATGCAAAAGGCAAATTACACCCGCTTGTTCAAAAAGCAGAAAAAACTGTGAATTAAGGATACTAAAATATAAAGCTTTTTTCCTTTGTTCTGTGGTCTCTCTCTCACTTGTCACAGTGCCTTTTATTTGCTGTGTAATGTTATTCTAAATAAAGTGAAATCTAAAGTTAAATTATTAGTAAGAATGCTGTTCATCTTTGTACTGCATTGTGCTAGTTTTAAATGCAACTGTAAGAGACTTTGGGGCTTCCCAAGTGACTCGGTGGTAAAGAATCTGCCTGCCAATGCAGGAGATGCAGGTTCAGTCCTCCAACTGGAAAGACCCCGTGGAGAAGGAAATGGCAACCCACTTCAGAATTCTTGCCTGTGAAATCCCACGGACAGAGAAGCCTGACAGGCTACAGTCCATTGGGTTGCAAAGAGTCAGACATGACTGAGTGACTGAGAACAGAAGATCCAGATGAATAAGTGACTTCATGGTCCCATGCTCATGAAGTTGGCCCAGCCCGAGTATAGTCCAAAGAAATTAAGGAAAAATTGACTAAATCCAAGTTTACTCCTGGAATGAGTTTACCCAGCAGTAGCAAGCAAAAGTTAAGGACTTCTACACATGGCAGGAAGAGGGTATTGTGGAATAGCTTTCTTCAACTTGTAATAACACCACCTCTCATTTCACTGATTGCAAACCAAATTTGTTCCTTTGGAGATGAAGTCTTCCAATGGTACATAAAATGTTTGACTAAGTTTCTATCTTCTTTGGGAAAAAAAAATAAGAAAATAAGTTATTGATATAAAGAATTATGGTCAGAGAAAATTGCTGGATTTTATTTACTCATATTCCATTCTATCTTCGTGCCTGAATAGGCTGGCAAGATATTATATCATAATTATGGACTCCCATAGCAACTTGAGTATCAATGGATCCTATTGTTCAAACCTTTGCAAGCTCCCAGATTGCATCACACAGAAAAAGAGCAGGCTCTAATTGCATTGCATATTTATACTTCCTTGTGGCCACCATTACCCATATGATTCCCTGTGGGTTCTAATTAGCTCAATCAGAGCTGGAGTGGGGAGGATAAAGTTTTAAGCAATTTCAAATAAATATGGGGATTGCTACCACCACAAAATTTGGCAAAATGCTATCTTTAGCCAAATTCAGTGTATTTCCCATTTCCAAAGAAACTGGATAGCTTTTTTGTTGTGCTTAGATTTCACCAAGGGTAATAGCATCTTAAATAACATCAACCTTGCTGGTTTGCATTTTGGCACTTTCCTGGAACTGGAGGGAAAAATGCCATTGTGAATGTAATTTTTGTTGGGCTCTTAAGTGATAGCTGTGAAAATAACAACCAATAACTCTTCCACATTCCCTTTCTTCTCTTTGTTTTGTAATCAGTATTGTCCAGAATTCTTACCTTTAAATCCTTTGCAAACTGTAACGAATGGTACTTAGGAAAAGGATTTCCTAAAAGATTATATTCTGGGGAAATAAGCTTAATTACTCCCATTATCAATCAATGATTTAAAGTTTTGAGAAATCACTTTTTTTTTTAAGTGAAAGCACCTAAAACTTTTTTTAACATAAACAAGAATAGGTCCCTCCTTTTCCCCATCATATGGTCTCATTATTAATTCATCTGGAATCTCAATTATAATCAGAAAGATGGCTCCTGCCGCGTCACTTACAATCAGCTCAATGCCAAAACGGCCTCGTGCAATCACCCTCCTCACGTCTACAGATGACTCCTAATGAAGAAAATCACTCAAAGGCAACGAATATGCTGAGACTCAGTTTGTAGTGTCTAATGGCTGGAGCTTGGGGGTTCACACCAGCCATCGTAACCTTAACCTCCAGCCTCCATCGTGGCAGAGCACAGGCCAAGCCTGGCTGCCTTAGGACTGACTGCAGCCCACAGAACCATCCCGTTTTCCCCACTTTCCTCCTCTCTCCCCAGTATATAACACTGTATTAGTGACCACCACGTTTTAAAGTTTCCTGTTGATTATTCCTTAAATTGATGACTGCACTGGGTCTTTACTGCTGTGCACGGGCGTCCTCTGGTTGGGTTGAGCCAGGGCTACTCCTTGTCATGTACAAGGGCGTCTCACTGCCACGTCTTCTCTCATTGCAGAGCACAGGCTCTAAAATGCATGGGCTTCAGTAGCTGCAGCACGCGGGCTCAGTGGTTGTGGCTCACGGGCTTAGCTGCCCTGCGGCATGTGGCATCTTCCCAGATCATAGATCAAACCTGTGTCCCCTACATGTGTAGGGAGATTCTTAACCACTGGACCACCAGGGAAGTCCGGTGGCTAACATTTAAATACTAGATGTATTTGTATGAAATTCCAGGGTATCAGGTTCTTTTTGACAGCGCATGTGTTCTAGAAACAGCAGGCCCACATTCTGACATGATACAGACTGGAAGGCTCCGAGTCAAGGTGGCCATCTTTCTACAGGACAAAGACTCTGTGTTCTGTCGTTCCCACTCTCCAGACCAGTTTGTTCTTTCACTTACCTCACTCCTACAGACATCTAAGTCTGATCCCCTGAATCCAAAACTCAGGCTTCTCCACCGGATCTTTTCTTCAAATGGTGGTTGGCCTGGTCAGAAGTGTCAGCCCATAAGGAAAGAAAAGGAGAAAGCAGAAGGTTCTATTTCTGTAAACTTATATAGAGGAAGGATCAGGCACCATCATTCCCTCCCTCACCTTTATTGAGCACCCATCTTGTGCCTGGTAGAGTCCGAGGAGCTGCAGATGCAGTGGCAACAGGATAATCTCCTTGCCCTCACCAAGCTCTCTTTATCTTGTAAGACAGGCCCTAACTAGAAAAACAAATATGCATCATGTTAGATAAACAATGGATGCTTAGAGACCCAACATACAAATAGATTACAGCAGAATATAGATATATAAATAGAATTCTGACCCACAATTTGCAGCAGGCTGCCCAAGAAACCAATCCAGGAAGCCAGCCTGCTATAATCAGACTTGCAGGAGGTCAGACCACTATCTCCAATGATAGTTTAGGAAACCAGACAATAACCCTTGTAACAACTGGCCCCAAGTAGAGAGGGCTTGATTAATAACTGGAAGCTTCCCTAACATTTTCCCCTGCTTCCAACCAGAGAAGGCTAAGTATGCACCCCTAACCACTGACACAGGAGGCCCCTTCTAGTTAGCCTACCTAAAGCCTCCCCAATACAACAGTTTCCAGTGAGGGCATAGCCCAGGGAAAGCCTTCCCCTTTCCCATGTAAAGCTTTCCCACTCCTATGCCTGCCTTTGAGTCTCTGTCAAATGCAAGGGATGCTGGCTGACTCTCATGCTGGAGCAAATTCTGAATAAGTAGCCTTTGTTTATTCTCCTTTGGGTGGGCTTCATTTATGTCCACAGGGCTTTGAAGCAAAAGAGAGTTAAAGGGATGGGCTGATGAGCATATGGGGAGGTTGGGAGAGAGGTAACACTGGGGATGAGAAGAGAGGAGAAGGGATGGAGGGAGCCATGTGACTCTGATGGAGAAGCATCCTGAGGAGAGGGAACAGCAAGCAAGCAAGCTCATGTGTTCTAGAATCAGTGAGGAGCAGAAAGGCAGGGGAGAGAGGAAAGGTAAGGAGATGCCCGGGTACAGGGGGCCTGTCGGCCTCAGGAGGGACTCTGGATTTCCTCCTGGGTAGAAGACAAAGGCACTGTTGGTTTCTGAATATGATGGTCACATATCCAGCCTGCTGTGTAGAGAATAACAGGAAAAGCAGAGGTGGCAGAGAGGTTATGGCCTACTGCAGAGATCCACGTGCAAGGTCATGGCCACGAGGACCAGCCAGGAGCAGTGGGAGTGGCTAGATGCAGCCAGATTCAGGATACTAACACCACTGAGGTGTTGAAGGTGAGGTGATAAGTACCCCCTTCTTCCTATTTTCCAGCCCATTTTATACCCATCCTGTATCTACCCCCTGATATCTCAGTACCACCCTTTGCAAAGTCACTTGTCCAGCAGAACAACTAGAGATAGACAGATGAAGCCAAGAGTGGATGAGGTCAAGCATGTGGCCTGGGAGCTTACAAGGAGGGAAAAGGAGTGGTAATAGCCAAGCCTGGGTGCTCTTTGTGTGGAAAATCCTCAGGCCCCTTATTTAAAAGTTTCTACCCAAGTCAGGAGACCCGCCCAACCTCTGAGAGTGCCTTCCTTCAGAGGGTCTGACCCAAAGCTTTTCTCTATTTCTCAGTCTGCTTTACTCCCCTTTCCGGGGGATTCCAGGACCTTGTGGTGAACACTGTTGATGCCCACATCCCACTCCCCTCACCATATCTGTCTGTGCAGGCCAGCTTGACGTCCAGCCATCTTTCCAGACTACAGGGATCTGGGAATGTGACTGCCTCCTCTACCCCCCAGCCTTGCCTTCCCACCACCCCAACCCACACAGCAGTCCTGGACAATGCCCAGTAGGTGGGAGATGAAACACTCCAGCTTTCTCTCCCTTTGACCAGGGTTGTTTTGAAGTGTGTGTTTGCACCATTTTTCAAAGTGACCCACTGTGGTAACCAGCTGGATAGCACTCTTTCTGTCTCTCCTCAATCCCACTAATATCGCCTTGCCCAATCAACAACTTGCCCTTGAATTCTTGGCTCAAGGTCAGATTCTGGGGGACTCAAATTTAGACCACCTGCTTCGATCTGATGTTTATATGTCGAAAATATAACTTTCAAAGTGATAGTATTAAGAAGTGGGGCCTTTGAGATATGATTAGGTCATGAGGGTAAAGCCCTCAAAAATAGGCTTTAGCATCCTTTAAAAAGAGGCCCCCACTGGGCTCCCTAGCCCCTTCCACCACACAAAGATAAAATGAGAAGTCTTCATTCTACAAGCTGGATGAGACTCATCACCAGAACCTGACCTTGCTGGCACGCTTATCTTGAACTTCCCGCCTCTAGAACTGTGAGCCATAAATTCTGACTTTTGATAAGCCACATCTATGGTATTTTGTTATAGCAGCCAGAATGAACCAACACAATATCTATGACAGACTTTTTTTTTTTCAATTCCTAGATAGTTTCCATGTATTGTGAAACAAAAACAAACAAATCACCTCCAAGTCATGGTTTATAAATACCATTGCCTTCTAAAGTAACCATGCTCCTTTGAAGAAAGGCTGATTCTAGAGCTGCGGCAGGGAAAATACAAGACAATCATGAAACATCCTCCATGCCCCCAAAAGTAAGGAAGTGCTCAAAGAATGATACTGCTGCTGCTAAGTCGCTTCAGTCGTGTCTGACTCTGTGCAACCACAGAGACGGCAGCCCAACAGACTCCCCTATCTCTGGGATTCACCAGGCAAGAACACTGGAGTGGATTGCCATTTCCTTCTCCAATGCATGAAAGTGAAAAGTGAAAGTGAAGTTGCTCAGTCGTGTCAGAGTCCTAGCAACCCCATGGACTGTAGCCTACCAGGCTCCTCCGTCCATGGGATTTGCCAGGCAAGAGTACTGGAGTGGGTGCATTGACTTCTCTGCAAGAATGATTAGACCATGCTAAAAGAGCACAGGAGGCAAGTTGAATGATTTCCTACTGGCTAAATTTGGGGCAACCTTAATGTCAAAATAAGTAAAAATATTGATGTATTATAACACACTGAATAAAATAAGAATCTCTGAGTCTATCCAGATAATAAAGAAATTAAAGCAACAAACATGGAAGTGGAAAGGCTCTTCTTTTTAACACAATGTCGACCAGTAAGTAAACAATTAGTAAAACCATCATGGCAAGAATTGAGGCAAAAACAAATCACCAATGATGGTAAATCTAGAAAGTTTGATGAGAAATGGGATACATATATGGGCACAAATATCTCCCCACAAATTATTCATTAATTACAAAGGGGAAAATAGTACCTATACAGTAGAAAAAGTGGATCAAAATAAAGACTATTTCTTTAGTTCAGTTCAGTCACTCAGTCATGTCTGACTCTTTGCAACACCATGAATCACAGCACGCCAGGCCTCCCTGTCCATCACCACCTCCCGGAGTTCACTCAGAGTCACGTCTATCGAGTCCGTGATGCCATCCAGCCATCTCATCCTCTGTCATCCCCTTATCCTCCTGCCCCCAATCCTTCCCAGCATCAGAATCTTTTCCAGTGAGTCAACTCTTCACATGAGGTAGCCAAAGTACTGGAGTTTCAGCTTTAGCATCATTCCTTCCAAACAACACCCAGGGCTGATCTTCTTCAGAATGGACTGGATGGATATCCTTGCACTCCAAGGGACTCTCAAGAGTCTTCTCCAACACCACAGTTCAAAAGTATCAATTCTTTGGTGCTCAGCCTTCATCACAGTCCAACTCTCACATCCATACTTCTGAAAGAGATGGGAATACCAGACCACCTGACTTGCCTCTTGAGAAACCTATATGTAAGTCAGGAAGCAACATTTAGAACTGGACATGGAACAACAGACTGGTTCCAAATATGAAAAGGAATACATCAAGGCTGTATACTGTCACCCTGCTTATTTAACTTATATGCAGAGTACATCGTGAGAAATGCTGGGCTGGAAGAAGCAAAAGCTGGAATCAAGTTTGCCGGGAGAAATATCAATAACCTCAGATATGCAGATGATACCACCCTTATGGCAGAAAGTGAAGAGGAACTAAAAAGCCTCTTGATGAAAGTGAAAGAGGAGAGTGATAAGAGGTATAGTTCATGTTAAACAATACAACTGAGACAAAGACAAAAATCATTAAGCAGCTGGAAGACAAAGACTCTTCCACCTTAATCTGATTCTCATTGGACTTAAGCAGGTCAATTGTACATTCAATTTAATTGAGAAGGAAAAGAACACAATTAAAGAACATGTACCAAATGTTAGCAATAAGTCATAAATAATTATGTTTTTTAAAATGGAGTTGTAATTAGGGATCTTATCACCTTTTTAGCTCTCTGGGAATGGAACCTCTTCCTCCTCTATATCAAATAAGTCTATTATCTGGCTTTCCCACATGCAATTCTTCTACAAATTTTTAAGAATGTATTATATGTGAAAGGAGAGAACTGCCTGTATACTTAGGATCAAAACAAATATTAAAGTGTAAACTGATATTAACCTAATACCAGTATCCAAAAGGAATTTAATTGTATTTAAAAGTGAATAAAGCTGAACTGAAAAAACCAAATCATGAGCTTCTCCCCAGGACAGAGACCAACTGAACAAAAATACAATGACAAATACCTTTAAGACAAACCTACACAAATATGAAACAACCCACACACAAGGGCATTTATGAATGATGCAAACTGGAAACCCAAATGTCTCTCAGTAGGGGGCTGGTGCATAGCTTATAATACACAACAGAAAGCCACATAGCAAAATCAAGATGTCCATGAGTTAATATAGCGTGACTTTAAGAAAATACTACTTAGTAAAAAAAATATATAAAAGTATAAAATACTATACAGTTTGACATCTTTTATATGAGAAAGAGGATAACTTGCTTGCTTTTCAAAGAAACATTAAAAAAAAAAAAGCTAATATCTATAGAGGGTAGTGACAATGTATAGAGAAAAAAGAGATAGAAACTTCCCTAAACAATTTTGCATATAATCTTGATTTTTGAAAATGTGTAAATAACCTACATATTTAAACATTAAATAAAAATTAGTCATAAAATCATACACAGAAACAGAATGAATTAAACTGCCATAAAATTGGTAGCCACACAGAGAAAAGCATATTCAAAATTCCTTTGAATACAAAACTACAATTGTACCTCCTAGGGTGTATATTCTAAAGGCAAAGAACAAAAGAAATGTTAAACTTGGTGGGCTTACTATGCACTTAATATTAGATTACAATTTTTAGATTATTTAATGATTACTGACTTTTAGGGGAGCACAGATAGAATTTTATACCCAGCCAAGGTATCTCTCACATATGAAATATACAATCACTTATTCTTCTGTGGGAAAAGAAGCCACTTAACAATATGCTTCAGGAACCAAGGAAAGAATCACATTTAAGAGATCAAAAATGTGTCAGTTGTATAAAATGATTTACCAGTCCTACCTTACTCAGTCTGGACCTCAAATAAGAACATCTGTTGGATTTTTATGTTACAAGACGTATTCTACATCCTGGGATATAGATGACCCTTCAATGCTAACCTTGGCTGCTTTCTCTGTCTTAACCAGTGTCAGAAAGCATGTTCATTGAGTTCTGTTCTTTACTCCAGAGTTCAAATAAAAGCTTTTGCCATGTTTTCTTACCACTTAAAATAACCTATACTACTCTATTTCAGTATTTTCTCCAAGAATCACATGGACCACATGTGATTAACTAATCTAACTGAATGAAACTATGGGCATGCCATGCAGGGCCACCCTATATGGACAGGTAAATGTTGAAGGTTCTGACAAAACATGGTTCACTGGAGAAAGGAATGGCAAACCACTTCAGTATTCTTGCCTTGAGAGCCCCATGAAAAGTATGAAAAGACAAAAAGATATGACACTGAAAGATGCATTCCCCAGGTCAGTGGGTGCCCAATATGCTGTTGCAGAAGAGTGAAGTAACTCCAGAAAGAGTGAAGAGACAGAACCAAAGCAACAACAACTCCCAGCTGTGGATGTGAATGGTGATGGAAGTAAAGTCCAATGCTGTAAAGAACAATGTTGCATAGGAATCTGGAATGTTAGGTCCATGAATCAAGGTAAATTGGAAGTGGTCAAACAGGAGATGGCAAGAGTGAACAAGGACATTTTAGGAATCAGTAAACTAAAATGGACTGGAATGGGAGAATTTAATTCAGATGACCATTATACCTACTACTGTGGGAAAGTATCCCTTAGAAGAAATGGAGTAGCCCTCACAGTCAACAAAAGAGTCCAAAATGCAGTACTTGGCTACAATCTCAAAAACAACAGAATGATCTCTGTTTGTTTCCAAGGCAAACCATTCAATATCAGGGTGATCCAAGTATATACCCCAACCACTTATGCCAAAGAAGCTGAAGTTGAATGGTTCTATGAAGACCTACAAGACCTTCTAGAACTAACATCCCAAAAAAGATGTTCTTTGCATCACAGGGGATTGGAATGCAAAAGTAGGAAATCAAGAAATACCTGGAGTAACAGGCAAGTTTGGCCTTGGAGTACAAACTGAAGCAGGGAAAAGGCTATCAGAGTTTTGTCAAGAGAATGCACTGGTCATAGCAAACACCTTCTCCAACAACACAAGAGACGATTCTACACATGGACATCACCAGATGGCCAATATTGAAATCAAATTGATTATATTCTTTGCAGCCAAGATGGAGAAGCTCTATATTTTCAGCAAAAACAAGACCGGGAGCTGACTGTGGCTAAAATCATGAACTCTTTATTGCCAAATTCACACTTAAATTAAAGAAAGTAAGGAAAACCACTAGACCATTCAGGTATGACCTAAAATAAAGTCCTTATGATTATACAGTGGAAATGACAAATAGATTCAAGGGGTTAGATCTGAAAGAGAGAGTGCCTGAAGAACTATGGAAAAAGGTTTATAACACTGAACAGAAGGCAATGATCAAAACCATCCCTAATAAAAAGAAATACAAAAAGGCAAAATGGTTGTCTGAGGAGGCCTTAAAAAGAGCTGAGAAAAGAAGAGAAGTGAAAGGCAAAGGAGAAAAAGAAAGATATACCCATCTGAATGCAAAGTTCCAAAGAACATCAAGGAAAGATAAGAGAGCCCTCCTCAGTGATCAAGAGGAAAACAATAGAATGGGAAAGACTAGAGATCTCTTCAAGAAAATTAGAGACACCAAGGGAAGATTTCATGCAAAGATGGGCACACAAAAGGGCAGAAATGGTATGAACCTAACAGAAGCAGAAGGTATTAAGAAGAGGTGGCAAGAATATACAGAAGAACTATACAAAAAAAGATCTTCATAACCCAGATAACCATGAAGGTGTGATCACTCACCTTGAGCCAGACATCCTGGAATGAGAAGTCAAGTGGGCCTTAGGAAGCATCACTATGAACAAAGCTAGTGGAGGTGATGGAATCCCAGTTGAGCTATTTCAAATTCTAAAAGATGATTTTGTGAAAGTGCTGCACTCAATATGCCAGGAAATTTGGAAAATTCAGCAGTGACAACAAGCCTAGAAAAGGTCCGTTTTCATTTCAATCCCAAAGAAGAGCAAAGCAAAAGAAGGTTCAAGCTACTAAACAATTGCACTTATCTCACACACTAGCAAAGAAATGCTCAAAATTCTCCAACAGTACATGAACCGTGATGTTCAAGCTGGATTTAGAAAAGGCAGAGGAACCAGATCAAATTGCCAATATTTGCTGGATCATTGAAAAAGCAAGTTCATGTAAAGATGAACACAATGAAGGACAGAAAAGGCGTAGATCTAACAGCAGCAGAAGA
The DNA here is from genome assembly GCA_006408675.1 of Madoqua kirkii. NCBI lineage: Eukaryota > Metazoa > Chordata > Mammalia > Artiodactyla > Bovidae > Madoqua > Madoqua kirkii. Next base: position 25,660 of record SJYC01118185.1, on the reverse strand, counting down.
TATTAAGAAGAGGTGGCAAAAATACACAGGAGAAATATACAGAAAAGATCTTCATGACCCAGACACTCACGATGGTGTGATCACTCACCTAGAGCCAGATATTCTGAAATGTGAAGTCAAGTAGGCCATAGGAAGCACCACCAAGAACAAAACTAGTGGAGGTGATGGAATCCCAGTTGAGCTATTTCAAATTCTAAAAGATGATTTTGTGAAAGTGCTGCACTCAATATGCCAGGAAATTTGGAAAATTCAGCAGTGACAACAAGCCTAGAAAAGGTCCGTTTTCATTTCAATCCCAAAGAAGAGCAAAGCAAAAGAAGGTTCAAGCTACTAAACAATTGCACTTATCTCACACACTAGCAAAGAAATGCTCAAAATTCTCCAACAGTACATGAACCGTGATGTTCAAGCTGGATTTAGAAAAGGCAGAGGAACCAGATCAAATTGCCAATATTTGCTGGATCATTGAAAAAGCAAGGGAGTCCCAGAAAAACATCTACTTTGACTGAGCGACTTCACTTTCACTTTTCACTTTCATGCACTGGAGAAGGAAACAGCAACCCACTCCAGTTTCTTGCCTGGAGAATCCCAGGGACAGGGGGGCCTGGTGGGCTGCCGTCTATGGGGTCACACAGAGTCGGACACGACTGAAGCGACTTAGTAGTAGCAGCTGCTTTATTGACTCTGAAGCCTTTGACTGTGTGAAGAGGAACTCAAAAGCCTCTTGATGAAAGTGAAAGAGGAGAGTGAAAAAGTTGGCTTAAAGCTCACCGTTTAGAAAACTAAGATCATGACATCCAGTCCCATCACTTCATGGCAAATAGATAGGGAAACAATAGAAACAGTGACAGACTTTATTTTCTTGGGCTCCAAAATCACTGCCGATGGTGACTGTAGTCATGAAATTAAAAGACACTTGCTCCTTGGATGAAAAACTGACCAACTCAGACAACATATTAAAATGCAGAGACATTACTTTGCCAACAAAGGTCCGTCTAGTCACAGGTATGGTTTTTCCAGTGGTCATGTATGGATGTGAGAGCTGGACTATAAAAAATGTTGAGTGCCGAAGAATTGATGCTTTTGAACTGTGGTGTTGGAGAAGACTCTTGAGGTCCCTTGGACGGCAAGGAGATCCAACCAGTCAATCCTAAAAGAAATCAGTCCTGAATATTCACCAGAAGGACTGATGCTGAAGCTGAAACTCCAATACTTTGGCCACCTGCTGCAAAGAAGTGACTCATTTGGAAAGACCCTGATGCTGGGAAAAATCAAAGGTAGGAGGAAAAGGGGACAACAGAGGATAATATGGTTGGATGGCATCACTAACTCGATGGACATGAGCTTGAGCAAGCTCCAGGAGTTGGTGATGGACAGGGAAGCCTGGAATGCTGCAGTCCATGGTGTAGCAGGGTTGGACATGACTGAGTGACTGAATTGAACTGATTTACATGATTAAGATGTTGTGCAGGGAGAATCACAGAAGTATTTTTTCTTCCCTCTTCTCTGAAAGCACAGTTATATAATAAAGCATAGAGTAACATAATAACAATTTCCATAGCTGAAAAACTCAAAGATTATTTTCTGCAACTTTTAAAACTCATACTGAATGACCTAAATCTCAGAGATTTTTGTTTTTCCAAAGGATAAAAGCTAAGTAAGAAGCTAGTTTATAGCAGCTATCATTTTCTTCCATGTCTCTTTTTATCATCTTCCACCTAATAGTTACAAATGTCCCTGCATTTACCATATTTTAAACTTTGAAATGAATACATTTTAAAACACACAATAAAATGAATACTAATACGGTAAAATTCTGTATAATATTTTTTTCTTTACACTTTTATACTTTTTAAGTTTTCTTAAAGCATTGATATCACTTGCATACCCAGGAAAATAGATGTTTAAATCAGTACAGACATTATGTATATATAACATGAGTATAATTATATTTTTTAATATGCACCCAATAAAACACAAAGGAAACCAATATGGTTATTTTTTCAAAGGCTGTAATTGTTTTTTCCTCCCCTCTGCTTTTCTGTATTTTCCATGTTTCTATCATGAATGTACGTATATTACTTTAATGGTGGTGAGGGAAAAAACAAGTCAAAGTCACTTATTAATTGGAAATCAACAGGCTGTTATTTATTCAAAATGTGAATAGGAGATATGTAAAAAACAGACATTAAGACATGTTATGGTGGTCCAGTGGTTAAGAATTTACCTTCCAATGCAAGGAATGTGATGCCATCCCTGCTCAGGGAATTAAGATACCACCTGGCTTGGGCCAACTAAGCCTATGAGCTGTAACTACCAAGCTTGTGTGTTTTAGAACCCTTGCACCCCAACGAGAGAAGTCCACAGGCTGCAACGACGGAAAGCCCATGGGTCATGACAAAGACCCAGTGCACCCTTCCCCCCACACCATAAAAAGCATGCTATCCACAGATGCACTCAGCTTCAATGCCTGCGCAGCCACACATGGGGAACAGCTAATGAACATCCTTATCAGACGGCTCCCACTCATATTCCTAGTTCTCAGTTCTGCACCATTGTGGGTCACAGCAGGAGGGAGGTGGACTTAACTACCACCATTTCCTTCCGAAATTTCCAACTGTGCTCTAAAACCAGTACAGCCTAACCACATCAATGCTCTTTCTGTCCAGCATGTGAATTGGAGAGCTGTGTGTTTATTTGCAAAGACATGGTTGCCTTGTAAAGCCCAAAATTAAGTTCCCTAAACAGATTTTGGTTTACAGGATTCTTTCAAACTGCATTACTTTTCCCTAATAAAGTTTTCCTCCTTGTTCCTTTCTTTCTCCAACTAGAGAGAAACATTTTATGGCCTCTTTTTAAAATGATGTGATGGGGAGGCTGATAGCACAATAAGAAATTTGATTCCCCTGATGGAAAAACCAACTCTTGTAGACCTTGCTTTATAGTAACTAACAGCCTGTAAGTACAGATACCTTCGTTTTTTAAAACATCCCAGGGTAAATGCATTGTGCATTTTGTAACAAACTGACAAGTTTTCTTCTGCTATAGTGTTAGCTTGAGTGACCCAAAAGGAAAAAAGTATCTGAACTACCAAAGGCTTCAGAACTATTTTTAATAATCCGTGTTGCTCTGTATTACATGATGACAAGGAACACATAGGAGTGGGTGCTGTTACAAGTCCTCACCCTGCAAGTGTTTATAATAGCACTGTGCTCATAATCGCTCTTCTTCGAGCCTCACTGTGGGCAAAGTGATATTTTCTTTTTTGTTTTATTTTTCCTAATATCCTTCACTCTGATATCCAATATTTCTTTGGCCCTTCTGGGGCACCTTGGGCCAGTTTTTTCAAGAAATACGTCTATGCTGTTTTATTAACTCCATTGTTGGGCTGTCATTTTTTTCCCTCTCTGGGCCCATCCCATACTCCAAATGAGACCAACAGCTTTTCTCATAGTGGAAAAAAACTGGGCTTTGGAGCCAGACGTGCTTTGACTCTAATCCCAATGCCAATACCTTCTGGATTGATGAGTTACAGTGGGCAACTCCTCAAAGATGCATAAATAGTACTTATATCACAAGACTGCCACCAAAAAAAAGAGACACAGTACAGAAGTTTCCAGCCAAGGACAGACATCATGGAATGGAAGCTGTTGTTCTAACCAGTCACATCATTAACACTTGTCCTTGCTGACACCTCCTGTCAACATTCTGCCTTGTAAGGGACCACTAAGGGCCTTTCTGATTGCCTTGTTATCTCATGGCTTAGATGCAAATACTGTTGTCCTGAGGTCCACATATTTCCTTGGGTACTTTGCTATATCTCTCAAGACTGTTAACCACCTTCTGAGACCAGTCCCTCTGGGTCCCCATTGTTAAACCTTAGCAAAAAGCAGAGCTGTGTCCCCCTCTTTTGTTTTCCTGTGTTAAGTGCCTATACCACAAACATGGCTGAGCACACAAACTTGCGCAGACATGTAAAAGTGAAGCATTTGCCTACACAGGGTTTACAGTCTACAAGAGGGACCTCTGCTAGAGGAAATGGGGCTGAACTTTTTATAAGCAATTTTATTTTGTGAAATCAAACAATAACAAGATAGTACAACTCAGCATGACTTGGATAACTGAAGTCATGCTACAGTAGATGATGTCTGTGCATCTCATTAATATATTTCCAGGTTGCAAATAAAAGAGGAGGAGGGGTAAAAGACAAATGCTGCATCATTTCCTTTCAATGAAATATGTAGAATGGGAAAATTCACTGAGACTGTAAGTAGACAAGAAACTACCAAGTGCTGAGAGGAGGGGAGATGTGACTATTGCTGAACAGAGTTTCAGTTTGGGATGATGAACATGTTTTGGAAACAGTGGTGATGGTTCTATACATTTTAAATTGTAATTAATGCCACTGGATTGTACACTTAACAGTTAAAGTCACTAACTTCATGTTTTACATATATTTTACTACAATAAAAAAAGAAAGTGAAATCTAAATAGTTACAAACAGTAAAGTATCCCCCTTCTCACCCTATCTCAGCCCCTCTGAGTCACACGTACAGTAAGTCCTCTACAGAGGAAACTTCAAGTTGCGCACTTTGAAACACTCAAACATGCCCGTGTATGTTAACTACTGGACTTTACTACTGTACTTTTCAAGGTACTATACCATAAGATTAAAATGGTTGTTTTTTGTATTTTTTTAATGTATCATTTGTGTGAAAAGTGTTATAAACCTATTACAGTACAGTGCAATATAGCTGATTGTGTTAGCTATATACCTAGGCTAACTTTCTTGGACATAAGGAACTAATCGGACTTAAGAACACACTCGCAGAACAGAACTCATTTGTATGTAGGGAACTTGTTGTATTTGGTACACAGATTTCTCTAGTAATCTAGTCAGTGTGGGCTTTTGAAAGCCTGACATGTGTCAGCCACTGTGGTGGGTGCGAGAGAAGAGCAAAAAGATTCTCTTGCCTGTGCTCAGTCCAGACCCACAGCCAAAAGGGCCACTGTCCAGCTCATATGCACCATCCTTCAGGAAGTTTCCAAGATCATCAGGTTGGGATGAACTGCCCTCCTGTCCCTGTGTCCGTTGCCCTCATGCCTAAGCCCTCTTTTCCATCTCCTTGGTCTATGCCCCACCCTACTGCCCTGGCAAACTCCTTCTGGATCTAAAACATAACTTTTCAACTTTGCACTCATCCCACCATAAAGTGCATGCGCAATAGCCCTCAGTGTATGCTCAGTCCAATCTTCTGGAGAACAACGCTTTCAAACCTGCTAAGGCCCAGTAGTAACCCTCTCTCCCATTCTGCTTTAATCACTTAATCCTCTCATCTTTCCTCACTGTACTGCCTTTATAAGCTATTTCTTAACTATGGATTAAAAAAAGAAAAAAGGACTATTTCTCTTCTGTGAATTAACCTCAGCCCCAGGAGAGCTAAAATATGTTCAGCTCCGGCTTTCTACCCCCAGCTGATAAAAGGAACACACCTATTAGTGTTCAATGCACATTTTAATTCCAGATAAGGTCAATCATTACCAATCAAAGAAATAAATGCAATCAAGACGAGATGGAAGAAAGAGGGGATTCAATTATACAAACAGAAAGAATATTTGCAATAAATGACCAGCAGTCTTAGAGAGCTAATTTCTTCTTCCTTATGCTCTGACTGAAACATATACTAAGACTTGAGAAAACCCAAGTCTTATGTATATGTGCATATCTGTATTGTAATGTACAAATCTTTGTGAGAACAAAACACAGTTTTAAACCTGAGGTTGTAAGAGCTACTGTTTACTCAGTACTTACTGCATGCCAGAAAGTATGAAAGCTGACATATATTAGCTTATTGAACTCCTACCGTAATCCTGAGAGGACGTAAATAATGTTCCTTAAGGCCATCAGCACTCAGAGAAAGTCCCCTTGTCCAAGAACACACAGCTGGGAAGTGACAAAGTCAGGATTCAAATAGATTTTTGTGATTCCAAAGTTAGTATTGTATTCAATACCCTAAACTGGCTACTCACTGGTCCCTAAAGCCCCCTGCTTTTTTTTTTCTTAATTTATTTTTAATTGAAGGATAATTACAATGCTGTGTCGGTTTCTGCCATTCATCAGCATGGATTAGGCATAGCCATAGTCTCCTTCCCGAGCCTCCCTCCCATCTCCACTGCATCCCACCCTTCTAGGCTGTCACAGAGCCCCAGTTTGGGTTCCGAGTCATACAGCAAATTCCCACCAGCTATCTAGTTTACATATGTTAGTGTATATGTCTCCAGGCTATTCTCTCCATTCTCCCACCCTCTCCTTCCTGCTCCTGCCCCCTGGCCTCTTCCCCTCTCCATGTCCATAAGTCTGCTCTCCAGGTCTGCCTTTATACTTTTGCCAAAATTCAAGGATCATCTCCGACTCCTACCTTTATTTCTCCCCACTCAGTCAACAACTCTTGCTTGCACTGCCTCCAAAATGCACCCCGAGCCTGACCCATTCCCTTCTTCTTGCATTGTTCCAGTTCTAATCAAGACACCACCACATCTGCCCTGGACCCCAATGTGGCCTTCCAGCTGATTACTCTGTTTTCATTCTTGCTCCCAACACCCAATTTGGCCACGTGACAATCACAGCAATCTTCAAAAAGCATCAATCTTCCTTCTCACCAAACATTCCAAAGCTTCTCACTGATTTCAGAATAAAATCCCAAGTCTGACCATGGTCTACAAGGCCTGTTCTGGTCAAATCCCTGTTTTGTTACCCCATCCCCTTATATACATGGGATATACCCCTCTCCACAGTCCACTGTACTCCAGCCCATTGGCTTTCTCCATGCCCTTCAAATATGCCACTGCTTCCTGCTTACCTAGAATATTCTTCCTACAGGCTATCTTACCATCATTGAGGTTATGTCTGAGAAACTTTCCCAGCCATTTTAGCTAGAATGCCAGCATCCATTCCCTGACATCTGCCCCACCCTAGTCATTCTCCATCTTGTGCTATTTCTATTCTCTCCACAGTACCTTTCTCTAAAACTATATCAGCTATTGATTTAAATAATGTTGGCTGTCTCCCCAATCCCACTCCTCAACTAGAAAGTAAGATTTATGAAGGCAGGTACTGTATTACCAGAGCTTTGAACAATGGCTGGTACTTACCAGATGCTCATGATAAACGGTTAAATTAATGTGAGTGGCTCTCTCTGCACACCCTTCTCTTCCATCTTCACCTACCTCATACTTGTCCTTCAAAACCAGCTCTAAGATTACCTCTTCCAAGAAGTCTTCTTAGTATTCTCAGAAGTTCCCTTCCTCTGTGCATCATCTACCAACTTCCGTGAGAATATTTATCAACCTCTGCTATCATTGTTTATCCCCCACACTGGATCTTGGCTTCCTTTGTCTTACTTCTACCTCCCTATTCTCCAACAAATCTGGCTACACAACAGTAGCTCAATGTATATACAATGAAGAGATAAGCAAATGAATCATTTTAAAACTATTCCTGGGCAAAGGTAACAAATGTCCATGTAAGGGAACTTCTTGGAGTGCTCTTGAAGAAATTGCACTGAAGAAAACTAAAACAAGTTTGAAATGTGCCTAATGTCTTAAAGTTTACATTGACAACAATAACAAGCGGCAGGAAGGGATGTTACGATCCTAGGTAACGATACAGGGGAAATGATCAGTAAGTCCTGGTTGGATGATTGATAGGGTGAGGAAAGAGGCCTATTAGACACAGAGAATCAGGTGGCCAGCCATCACAGAACAACACACCGTTGCCTTGAAACATCCCCCCACAGGCCAGAGTGTGGCCCCATGAACTCTTGCTCCTCAAAGAACAGACTTTTTCAAGGAGGCTGAACAGCTAAAAGCTCCCAGATGCTCCATCTTTAACCCCTGTACAGAATGGGTAAACCAACTGAATTCTGAATCCTTGGATCCCCCTTCCTTTAAACCCTCAACAATAGCCCCTTTTCTTGCATGTGGGCATGCTAAGTCACTTCAGACGTGTCCAACTCTGGGTAATCCTATGGGCTATAGTCTTCAAAGCTCCTCTGTCCATGAGATTCTCCAGGCAAGAATACTGGAGGAGGTTGCCGTGCCCTCCTTCAGGTTATCTTCCTGAACCAGGGATCAAACCTGCATCTCTTTTGTCTCATGCATTGGTTCAGTTCAGTTCAGTTCAGTCGCTCAGTCGTGTCCGACTCTTTGCAACCCCATGAATCGCAGCATGCCAGGCCTCCCTGTCCATCATCAACTCCTGGAGTTCACTCAGACTCAAGTCCATCAAGTTACTGATGCCATCCAGCCATCTCATCCTCAGTCGTCCCTTCTCCTCCTGCCCCTAATCCCTCCCAGCATCAGGGTCTTTCCCAAAGAGTCAACTTTGCATAAGGTGCTCAAAGTATTGGAGTTTCAGCTTTAGCATCAGTCCTTCCAATGAACACCCAGAGCTGATCTCCTTTAGAATGGACTGTTTGGATCTCCTTGCAGTCCAAGGAACTCTCGAGAGTCTTCTCCAACACCACAGTTCAAAAGCATCAATTCTTCAGCGATAAACTTTCTTCACAGTCCAACTCTCGCATCCATATATGACCACAGGAAAAACCATAGCCTTGACTAGATGGACCATTGTTGGCAAAGTAATGTCTCTGTTTTTCAATATGCTATCTAAGTTAGTCATAACTTCCCTTCCAAGGAGTAAGCGTCTTTTAATTTCATGGCTGCAGTCACCATCTGCAGTGCTTTGGGAGCCCAAAAACATAAAGCCTGACACTGTTTCCACTGTTTACCCATCTATTTCCCATGAAGGGATGGCCCTGGATGCCATGATCTTTATTTTCTGAATGTTGAGCCTTAAGCCAACTTTTTCACTCTCCTCTTTCACTTCTATCAAGAGGCTTTTAAGTTCCTCTTCACTTTCTGCCATAAGGGTGGTGTCATCTGCATATCTGAGGTTATTGATATTTCTCCCAGCAGTCTTGATTCCAGCTTGTGCTTCTTCCAGCCCAGTGTTTCTCATGATGTACTCTGCATAGAAGTTAAATAAGCAGGGTGACAATATGTAGCCTTGACGTACTCCTTTTCCTATTTGGAACCAGTCTGTTATTCCATGTCCAGTTCTAACTGTTGCTTCCTGACCTGTATATAGATTTCTCAAGAGGCAGGTCAGGTGATCTGGTATTCCCATCTCTTTCAGAAGTTTCCAGATTGTATTGTGATCCACACAGTCAAAGGCTTTGGCATAGTCAATAAAGCAGAAATACATGCTTTTCTGGCACTCTCTTTCTCCATGATCCAGCAGATGTTGGCAATTAGATCTCTGGTTCCTCTTCCTGTTCTAAAACCAGCTTGAACATCTGGAATTTCATGGTTCACGTATTGCTGAAGCCTGGCTTGGAGAATTTTGAGCATTACTTTACTAGCATGTGAGATAAGTGCAATTGTGTGGTAGTTTGAGCATTCTTTGGCATTGCCTTTTTTGGGATTGGAATGAAAACTGACATTTCCAGTCCTGTGGCCACTGCTGAGTTTTCCAAATTTGCTGGTATATTGAATGCAGCACTTTCATAGCATCATCTTTTAGGATTTGAAATAGCTCTACTGGAATTCCATCACCTCCACTAGCTTTGTTTGTAGTGATGCTTTCTAAGGCTCACTTGATTTTACATTTCAGGATGTCTGGCTCTAGGTGAGTGATCACACCATGGTGATTATCTAGGTCATGAAGATCGTTTTTGTACAGTTCTTCTGTGTATTCTTGCCACTCCTTCTTAATATCTTCTGCTTCTGTTAGGCCCATACCAATTCTGTTCTTTACCTAGCCCATCTTTGCATGTAGATGAGTTCTTTACACTAGGGCCACCTTAAGAGCAGTCTTTTCCTTGACCATGTTAATCTGTTTTTCTGTTTATAGCTATGCCCTTCTCTTCTGGTTTGGAGTCTGGTTTTGAAGATGCCTTTGCAGATATTTCTAATCTCACCAGTAAGACTGATTTCCCTAGCTTGTTCACAGAGCTCTGGGGATCCTCATTGTTCACTCTGTACCACCTAAATTTCAATGATCTGGAGTTTTCATCTTTTCATTTACTAGATCCCAGTGTTCTCCAGCAGAAAAGGATTATTTCCCTCTTATCTGACCTTCACCCTTTCCTGCCTCTCTATTTAACTTGTTGATAGAATATGTGCCCCTTCCCTGATCAATAGTCATTTCATGGCATGTGCAATGGCATGCAATAAATAATCCTTGTCTCTATGATTGTACTGGCTCCCTCCCTAAACTGCATTCTCAGAAGCAACTGACTCACTCTTCTAAGTTGAGTCTGTTTAGTCAGTATGGTATTGAAAAGGTTGGGAGGCTGGATTTATGGAAGTTTCTACCTCCAATTCAGTAGTAAATTCCTCTAACATATTTACTAGACACTACAAGGTTGGATTCTATTTTTCTGGCCCTTCTTACTTCAGGTATTGATAAAACAAATTATTTCTTAGCTGATGCTGAGTTCTATTACATCATTATTTTGTATACTCAACACATAGATTGCTGGGGGTTTCCTGGGTTTTTTTGTTTGTTTGTTTTTGCTCTCCTTAGTGGATTTAATATTTGCTTCATATTGAAAGAAGGCAATGAGAAAATTGCCTTATTACTGATTTTTTTTTTTTTACAATTCTGTTGCTGTTCAGTCACTAAATCGTGTCTGACTCTTTGTGGCCCCATGAATTGCAACATGCCAGGATTCCCTGTCCTTTATAGGCTTAGCCCCTTTGCTAAAAAGCAACAGATCCTAATCTCAGCCCATCTCGGTCCACTCGCTTAGAAATCACTCCTCATAACTGTGTCACCAAACATGAGTTCATACTGATCCTTGTCAAAATCTTCTATTCTGCAAAGAGAGCAACTAGAAAAAAGGGAATTGAAACATCTTGAATCTTCCTCAGTGTCAAGACTCAACAATCTCACCATAAAACTGATAAAAAGAGGGCAGAACTGAGAATTAGGTGCTTCTGGCTGAACTTGATCTAATGGGGTTTATTAGTGAAAAGTCACAGTGCAAACAGACAGTGCCTGTATTATGATGGTGAAGGTCCGAAATGTGACCGTCTAGAAGTAAAATGAATCTACGTGCTCAGAAGCTCTCCTGGAGCATCTGAGACCAAAAAGAAAATGACATCATCTACCTGAGTGGTCTTTGAAACATTTTCAATGCATTCCCAACTCATGAAAAATTATTCCAGCACCCCTAAGATTGTTTGAATCATCTGATTCATACTCAAGGTTTTAGCTTTGTATTGAATAGTGATAATCCTCTTTCAAATCAGGCAAAAGGGGAGAAGAAGGCTAAGAACACTAAGTTAATGGAATGGCCAGGCCTCAATTTAATTCAACAAACACTGGGTGCCTGCTGTGATCAGGTATCGTGCAGGATAGTACAGACATGGAAATGCAACAGAAAGTCACAACTCTCAAGGAGTTTGAAATCTATGGGGAGAAACAGAGACATGAATAATTGAAAACAATTTGAAGGTGAAATAATAGAAGTATACATAGAATAATACGGAGCTGTGTGAAAGAGCTTTCAATCGAAAAAAAGGGTCTTCAAAGAGCAGTAAGAATCAGAATCATTATTCAAATCCCTTCCTGGGCAGTTTATAATTCTTACCCGCAGAGGTCCCAGTAGTTCATGCCTAGTAATAAACATAAAGATGATATTTGGAAGGCAGGAGAATATAGAGAACAGCAAAAATTTATATGAGTCTTTGAATCACCAAACATGAAAACTGTGTGGTGTGTTGTTTGTGTGTCTCTGCACTCACAGGTCTACTTTGTGAACGTCGCCTTAAATAACAGGTACTTTACTGTACTTTTGAAACATGGGTTGACAAAGAACTAACTGAAAGGGAATTAAAACCCATGTATGTGTAGTATATTACTTTCCTCACAGATTTAGAGATAATCAGCAATCTACCCACATAGGTTAAGAATTCATAATAAAATCCACTCAGACAATTCTAGTTGGGGATTTCCCGGTGGTTCAGTGGTTAAGGATCCACCTCCAATGCAGGGGATGCAGGTTTGATCCGTGGTCTGGAAACCTAAGATCCCACATGGCGTGGGCAACTAAGCCTACGAGCCGCTAATATTGAGTCCCCATGGGCTACAACTAGAAAGAAGCTTGAATGCTGATGCAGCCAAAAATAAATAATTTTTCTAAAGATTATTTTAGTTATGCTTTTTTCATTTCAGAATACTTGCTTTTTAGGAGAAACGGTAGTACACCCTTATCACACTGAAAAGTAAATGTTTGCTTTGAGTCCTAGCACCTCATTTTTAATTCACTTTTTAAGGCAAAGAAAAATCACACCAGGAGAACACATACAATACAAAAAACATAAGTCCTTTACCTATATTACACTTAGTTCATCTTTATAGCAATTCTTCAAGGAGAGTATTGTTATTCTCCAGTCCCCATCCACATCACACCATTCACATCTTACAGATGAGAAAATGAAAATTTGAGGCAATTAGGCAAATGATCAGGGCCCCACACATAGATAGGCCTGATTTCTTCTGAATATGATATTGTATTTTCCCAAAGACATAAAATGCTGTCCAAAGCAAGGAGTATGCCTTCTATTTCACCTGTGTCTCTGCATGGTTCATCACAGAGGTAATGGTCTAAGCCAGTAATAGTTATGCCGGGTTTCTTCAATCTACTTGGCAAGTAGCAGCTGAGTACAAATTCACAGCTTCTTGATTTAGGGAAGATAAAGTCCTAAAATATTTCATAGCCCTGTAGCCTAGATTTTTTCATAAATTATTCCACTGTCAAATATAGTGTAGCACCATGAATCATCAAACTTATGACAGAAAAAGGAGCTTCTGGCATAAACATCCTTCCCCATAGTTTCATGGAAATAACTCTGAAAACACAATCCCCCCCCAAAAAAAACCTCTCAACAATAAAACCAAAGCTAATAGTCAAGTGAAAGTGAAATGAAAGGGAAAATCACTCAGTCATGTCTGACTCTTTGCAACCCCATGGACTATGCAGTCCATGGAATTCTCCAGGCCAGAATACTGGAGTGGGTAGCCTTTCCCTTCTCCAAGGGGTCTTCTCAACCCAGTGATTGAACCTACGTCTCCCACATTGCAGGTGGATTCTTTACCAGCTGAGCTGCAAGGGAAGCCCAAGAGTACTGGAGTGGAGCCCAAGATTTCTCCAGAAGATCTTCCTGGCCCAGGAATCAAACCGGGGTCTCTTGCATTGTAGGAAGATTCTTTACTAACTGAGCTATCAGGGAAGTCAAAACATTATCTTAAAAATGAATGACCTATATTTCAAAATTGGTCCATTGATACCAAATGGAAGTTGAGGAGGAAACTGAGGAAGTTGGAGGGTCTTTTTCCTCTTCCTATACTGTCTATATCCTAGTTTCCAACAAAAGGCCAACCAGATCTTTGAAGCATGGGTACCACTTTATGAGTTTGCCATAGAACATTTTCTGATACCTAAGTTAGTGGTCTTTTTAAAAATCATGGCAAAATGTACTTGACATAAAATTTAAAATTTATAGAGTTCAGTGGCACTAAGAACATTCCCATTCTTGTATAATTATCACCACCATCCATTTCCAGAACTTTTTTCTTTCCAAACTAAAATTCTGTACCTATTAGAAAATAACTTCTTTCTCCCCTCCCCCCAGCCCCTGGCAACTATCATTCTACTGTATGTGATTCATATAGTATTAATCCTTTAGTAACTGGATTATTCCACTTAGGAGAATGCCTACAAGGCTCAATCAATCATGTTGTAGCATATATCAGAATTTTCTTCCTTTTTAAAGCCATATCACAGTTCATTGTATGGATATACCACATCTTGTTTATCCACTCAGCCATCAATGAACACTTGGCTTCTGACTCTAGGCTACTATGTGAATAACACTACTATGTGTATGATTGTATATATTAAGTTAGTGGCCATTTTATACACACAATTGAAGACTATAACTCCTAAATAACAGCTCAGGAGAAGATATAGGAGTTTGGAGTGGGGAAGATACCGTGACTATATTAAATTGTGAATATGAAAGTACCTCAACTGAAACATCAGGATATGACAGAAAAAACTAGAAACTCAGTGGAAGTGTACCAGGTGCCTACCAGGTTAAATATAAAAGGAAGAGGAGCATCCCAGCTCAAGACAGAAGTGCCACAGAGTAAACCCTAATAAAACCAAATTTGGCATTAGGGTAGGGTGCATACAACCACTCTGAGAAGGAGATGTGGTCAGCACCAAAGTGGACAGGCTGTGAAGCCAAGATCTGACCTTTCTGTAGATAAATATTGAATCAATTTATATCCTTTTGAAAGTGAGATTTTTTTAAGATAAATGATATTTATCTTTAAAAAATCACTACAGAACAAGGGAAAGTAATACTAAGACTTTTGGTAGGGGAATAGGTACCTATGAAAATGATTTTCTAATAAAATCACATAAAATGATTAAATGGGCATCCTCATTAGATAGTCTAGAGATAGCCTTTGTGAACAGTACAGAAAACCATAAGAAAAAAGATCAAGATCAAGATCTGTAGCAGAGTGAGATGAAAATGATAACTTGAGGAAAGATGCAAAGATATTAGAATGCAGTAAGAGAATTTGAACCCACAATGGAAACAATAAGTAACAAAAATGTATTTATCAAATCAAAGACAAAAAGATAAATAACTATAGCAGATCATGAGAATGAAACCAGAATAACAGAAAAAGAAGGAATATCAAAAACATAATAAAACTGTAAAGTGAGCAGAAACTGAATGGTTTATTCATTCATTACTTAATATTAATGTGTACCTACTACATGCCAAGTTTATCGAGGTGAACATAATTTCATTCCAGGATAATTTAAAAAGAGATCCATACCTAGTGTTACCATGCTAACATTTTTGAACAATTAAGAGAGGTTAAAAAATCTCACATGTACTGTTAAGCAGAGACACCTGATAGACCAGTGCCTTACAAATGTAAGGAAGAACATCTAGGCTGGCCTCAAATTCTCTTCTGAAATAGGATATAGAGCAACATGTCCTGAATTTTATACCCAACTAGAATTCTTGCTTATTGGAAACAGAAATATATGCTGAAGTTCAAGCAGTTTTATAAAATATAACCTCTACATATTGTTGAAAATTTTAAAGAGATACTCCACCAACTATGAAATTAAATGAATAAATTTATTCTAGTTCAAAATGTCAGGCTGAATGCGCATGTTTATCTTCCTAATCTTAAAATAGATTGTAGTAGCAATTAGAAAGGGACTACATTCCCCACAGCACTGAGATTTTGTAGGAAAGAATACCAGTAGACTAATGTTTCTAATAAATTTCCTAAAGATAGAAGGCAAGTATGATACACTAGAGCAGAAATGTACTACTCAGAGCATGCACCAAAGAATGCAGTTAAGGTAGATGGCTATCTTCATGGAAGAACTCACTGAAATCAGCAGAAACCCAGAACATGAGCAAGAAGAAGGACAGAAATTATGGTCACTGGCTGAGAATTGTGCAGTGATGCACTTTCAGCCCCCAAGGTTGAAAGTGAAAGTGTTAGTCTAGTCACTCAGTTGTGTCCAACTCTTTGCAACCCCATGGACTGTAGCCCTCCAGGCTCCTCTGTCCATGGAATTCTTCAGGCAAGAATACTGGAGTGGCTAGCCATTCTGTTCCCCCAGGGGATCTTCCCAGGTATTGAACCTAGGTCTCCTGCATTGTAGGCAGATTTTTTATCATCTAACCCACCAGGGAAGGTTGCAGCCACATAAATATTCTCTGAATAAAATGAGAAATCTGATGGGTGCAGGCTAGGGCTTTCACAGAGGTTGGTACACTAAACATAAGACTGTCAAAGGTCAGATGGTTCCTACTTGCACAACCTAAAGTGAAGGGTTTTAACATACACAGTGCTGCTCACATAGGTAACTGTGCTCTCAGCCCTCATCCAGTTTTGTACTGACAGAGGAAACACACCTACCTACTCATTAATCAACACAGCTGTTACTTTTTGAAAATAAATGTACAATGCAAGCTGGAATCAAGATTGCCAAGAGAAATATCAATAACCTCAGATATGCAGACGACACCACCCTTATGGCAGAAAGTGAAGAGGAACTAAAAAGCCTCTTGATGAAAGTGAAAGAGGAAAGTGAAAAAGTTGGCTTAAAGCTCAATATTCAAAAAACGAAGATCATGGCCTCCGGTCCCATCACTTCATGGGAAATAGATGGGGAAACAGTGGAAACAGTGTCAGACTTTATTTTGGAGGGCTCCAAAATCACTGCAGATGGTGATTGCAGCCATGGAATTAAAAGATGCTTATTCCTTGGAAGGAAAGTTATGACACCTAGACAGCATATTCAAAAGCAGAGACATTACTTTGCTGACTAAGGTCCATCTAGTCAAGGCTATGGTTTTTCCAGTAGTCAAGTATGGATGTGAGAGTTGACTGTGAAGAAGGCTGAGCGCCGAAGAATTGATGCTTTTGAACTGTGGTGTCGGAGAAGACTCTTGAGAGTCCCTTGGACTGCAAGGAGATTCAACCAGTCCATTCTGAAGGAGATCAACCCTGGGATTTCTTTGGAAGGAATAATGCTAAAGCTGAAATTTCAGTACTTTGGCCACCGCATGCAAAGGGTTGACTCATTGGAAAAGACTCTGATGCTGGGAGGGATTGGGGGCAGCAGGAGAAGGGGATGACCGAGGATGAGATGGCTGGATGGCATCACGGACTCGATGGACGTGAGTCTGAGTGAAACTCCAGGAGTTGGTGATGGACAGGAAAGCCCGGCATGCTGCGATTCATGAGGTCGCAGAGTCGGACATGACTGAGCGACTGAACTGAACTGAACTGAACTGAACTGAGAGATTAACAGACATTTGAAGAAAATCAGAAAGACCATAAAAAAGACAAAGATAAATTAATAGAAAATTACCTGATGAGACTATTTAATCCAAGGAAAAAATTTTAAAGAATTGTACAATTATTTAATGTATAATTAGTATCTTTAGGAAAGTGCCATTTCCAGACAGTAAGATGATATTTCTGAAAAAGGAATAAACCAAGAACAGAATTAATGGAATTAAGGAAGATGATTGCTAAAATAAAATACTCAAAATATTGCTGGAAGGAAACGTTGAAAATAAACCAGACTTGAGGGTGAAAAGTCAGAGCTTAGAAAAAAGAGTAATATCAGTAAGATAGCAAAATAGGAGATCTTCTTGTATCCCCTTCAGCAACAATAATTTGGCAGCCCTTTTCCCAAAACAAAAGTACATTCCTGGGAGGCTTTGGATCCAGGTAGGAGGTTATGAAACACAGTGAAGTGCAAGACCAAATGGGTAAATTTAAGAAGGCAGGCCTGCACCCAGGTGGCTGACTCAGTGACTTTCATCCTAGCTACAGACCTGAAAACAGTTCTGTACCCATGAGGACTTGGCAACAGTCCCACTTGGCTTCATCCTACATCAGTATCATTCACCAAAGGACCTGGGGAGAGTCAAGCTCACCCATGCCTCGGGTAATAGGCCCAGAGACTTCAGTTCCAGAAGTGAACCCTGATGTGCCTGTGATTCAGAACCAGCCCCTACTAGGCACAGTAAGCAGTCCTACCAGCACAGGACCCACAGGGAAATAAGCCCCTATTGGTCTTTATGGAGACAGGGCACACAACCTTGATCTGACAGCAGATTCCAAAACAGACCTGCGACTTGGTTGCAATCCCCCTAGAAATAAAGCATAAGAGCTGAAATATCCAATATCTATGGAGAAGAGACATCTGTCTCTTATACACATCTCTGAAAAAAAAATTAAGAAAACAATCCCATTTACAATAGTATCAAAAAAGAATAAAATAATTAGGAATAAATTTAATGAAGGAGGTAAAGGCTCTGCACACTAAAAACTGTAAGACATGGAAAACATATTAAAGAAGATAAAATTAAGGGAAAGGTATCCTACATTCTATAAATAGAAAAATTAATGTAAAAATATTCATATTACTCAAATGACCTAGAGTTTCCATGTAATTCCTATCAAAATACCTAGGAATAAACTTACTTAAGGAGATTAATAAAAAACCACATAAAACTTGTACTCAGGAAATTGTAAGACACTGATGAAAGAGACTGAAGATGACACAAACAGATAGAAAGATACACTGTGCTCATGGACTAGAAAAATTAATATGGCTAAGAGGACCATACTACCCAAGTCAATATACAGATTCTATACCATCTCTATCAAAACCCCAATTTTTTCACAGAATTAGAACAATTTAAAAATTTGTATGGAAACACAAGACCCCCAAATACCCAAAACAATCTTGAGAAAGAACAAAACAGCTGAAGGTATCATGCTTCTTGACTTCAGAATATACTGGAAAATTATATGAATCAAAATAGTATGGTGCTGGTCCAAAAAAGACACATAGAGCAATGCAACAGAATAAAGAGCCCAGAAGATGACTCACACACTTACAGTGAATTAATCTGCAATAAGGGAGGCAGAATGTACAATGGAGAAAAAAATAGTTTCTTTAATAAGTGATTCTGGGAAAACTGAAGAGATACACATAAAAGAATGAAATTAGAACATTTTCACACACCATATACAAAAACAGACTCAAAACATTATTAAAGACCTAAATGTAAGACTAAAAAACACATACTCCTAGAAGAAAACACAGGCAGAACACTCTTTACATAAATTGTAGCAATAATTTTTAGACCTATCTGATAAGGCAAAGGCAACAAAAGCAAAAATAAACAAATTGAAACCTGATTCAACTTTAAAGCTTTTGTACAGCAAAGGAAACCATGAACAAAACAAAAGAACAATCTATAGAATGAGAGAAAATACCTGCAAATGATATGACCAATAAATGTTAAAAATATATAAGCAGCTCATACAACTCAATATCAAAACGAACAACCTAATTTTTAAGATGGGCTGAAGACCTAAACAGACATTTTCCCAAGAAGACACAGATGGCCAAAAGGCTCATGAAAAAATGCTAAATGTGGTGAATTATCAAAGAAATGGAAATCAAAATCACAATGAGATATAACCTCACACCTATTAGAAAGACTATCATCAAAAAGACCACAACAGCAAATGTTGGTGAGGATATGGAGAAAAGGGAACCCTCTTACACTGTTGGTGAGAATATAAATTGATGCATCCACTGTGGAGAACAGTATGGGTTCCTAAAAATACTAATACTAGAAACTAAATACATGATCCAGTAATTCCTCTTCTGGGTATGTATCTGAGGAAAACAAAAACACTAATTCAAAAAGATATATGCATCCCAATATTCAGAGCAGTATTATTTACAGCAGCCACAATATGGAAGCAACGTTAAGTACCCATCAACAGATGAATAAATACAGAAGATGTGCCATAGACACACACACACACACACACACACACACACAAGAATACTACTCAGCCATAAAAAAGAATGAAATTTTGCCATTTGCAACAATTCAGATGGACCCAGAAGATAGTATTGGTGAAATAAGTCAAACAGGGAAAGAAACATACTATATGATATCACTTTTATGTGAAATCTAAAAAAATAAAACTAGTGAATATAGCAAAAAAGAAACAGACTTGAAGATACAGAAAACAAACTAGTGGTTACCAGTAAGGTGAGGGAAAGGGGAGGCAAAGTAGGGGTGGGGGATTAAGAGGTATAAACTACTATGTATGGTGGCTTTAAAAAAGCTACAAGGATATATCGTACAATACAAGGAATATATACAATGTTTCATAATAACAATAGAATATAAAAATTGTGTACACCTGCAACTTATGCAATATTATAAACCAACTATATCTCCATTTTTAAAAACTGCATGTGTGCTCCCATGCTCAGTCATGTCCAACTCTTTGTGACCCTATAGACTGTAGGCCACCAGACTCCTCTGTCCATGGAATTTTCCAGGCAGCAATACTAGAATGGGTTGCCATTTCCTCCTCCAGGAAATCTTCCCAGCCAGGTCTAGAACCTGAATCTCCTGCATCTCTTGCTTCGCAAGCAGATTCTTTACTGCTGAGCTATCAGAGAAGCCCCTTGAATAACTGAGGTGAATTTAATCCTATGTGTTTTACCAAAACATCAATCAGTTCAGTTCAGTAGCTCAGTCGTACCTAACTCTTTGCAACACCATGGAGTGCAGCATGCCAGGCTTCCCTGTCCATCACCAACAGTCGGAGCCTACTCAAACTCATGTCCATCACATCAGAGATGCCATCCAACCATCTCATCCTCTGTCATCCCCTTCTCCTCCCACTTTCAATCAAACATCAATAAATACAATTTAAATTTGGTTAATTAATGAATTGAGGCATTTCTTTCTTATTTCGAATTATGATTTTATAACACTAACAAAACTGGTTGGGGGAATTTTATTATTTCTGCTATAACATTCTGTACTAATATTTCAGTTTCCATGTGCATCTACTACAATAACAATAACATAACAGGGAGCATGAGTTTACTACTGTCCTGTTCCAAGGGGCAATTTCCCACTGGTTCTGTGTTGACCCCACTTGGCCCTGTCATAATCAAGAGGCAAGGCACTCTTTACACCACCATGGCAACCCCAGGAGGGTTACAATTTCTTTAGTCTCTATCTCCAAAGGCTTACAGTGGCCCATGACCAGCAGTGAGCTATGACTGGGACAGGGAAAGATACTAGACAGAATCTCCATGGCCCAGACATGTGTCATTTTTGACCCAGACACTCAGGGATGATAAGCTGACCACTGGCCATTGGTGACGGTGACAAGAGGGACAGCTGAGTCCACCTGCTCATGGTTCCTTGGTGCTCCCCAAAACATCATGTCATCACCCTCCCTCCAACCCACTTCTGAGGGTTTCCCTCTGCTTCCTCTTTCTTCAATCCTTCAAAATTCTTCTCCTTCCTCTACAATTTCAATCATATATAGCTCACAGAAACAGAAAAATTCATTCAGCAAGCTTGCTTCCAAATCTGGCTTTCTGATGCTTTCATCTGACACTTACAAGCAGCTTCTTTCTTTGCATCTTAAGTTCATAGATGCTGCCTCTAAAGTGATGACCCAAGCCCACAGATCTGAGCACTGGAGAAGGGAAAAGCCCTCAGGACATGAATCAGAGACATTAGTGGGTCTAGTGAGGGTGAGAACCAGGCAAGAGAGGCACAGATAAAATCCAGCTATGACACAAACAACAAAAATATGAAGGTAATGATATCGTGTGGATTTAAAAATCAAGGAGTCTCAGAGAACTGAGAAAAAATGCTTCTATCTAACCATATAGGTCAAATTTCTCTTCAACAGAAAAAAAAACATTTGGAATACCTCTAGGAATTTGATATATGTACAACAAAGACATTATTATTTTAGGATAATATATGGTTCAAGTTTCATGCTAAAATGGAAATGCCTTTGTATTCTTCCTAAACATATGGTAAAAGTAAACCTGGTCTTGTGGATAAATAAGTTGACAATACTATGCGTAGAATAGATAACTAATGATAAACTACTGTAGACCTCAGGGAACCCTACTCAGTGCTCTATGGTGACCTAAACGGAAAGGAAATCCAAAAAAGAGGGGATATGTGTATACTTATAGCTGATCCACTTTGCTGTACAGTAGAAAATAACACAGCATTGTAAAGCAGCTATACTCCAATAAAAGTTAATTCAAAAATAATAATAACATACAGTAAAGCCTCAGTGTGTTTTCTTCCTCCTATTCCTTCCTGAACAATTCAATCCCAAAGCCATGGATGATGGAATTTGAAGTATCCCAGAGTGGGGTGTTGGAGTCTTACCGAGGAAAGGAAAGAATCCCCATATTGGGGTGGATAGGGATGGAAGAGGGGACAAAGGGAAACAGTCCAAGATGGCTGGCTGGAGTCCAAGTGCAGTGAGCAAGGCATTCGCAAGAGACAGAGAAGGGCTGGTGGCCCGGCCCAGCATGTGATTCTGGAGCCGGAATGGGGCAAGAAGGGCAGCAGTGCAGGTACCAGAGCCAGGGCGGGGTGAGGACGTCATTCGTGGAGGCCTGAGGGGAGCAGCCCAGCGCAAAGTGTCTGAGTCTGAGCAGGGTAAGGAGGCCGCGTGGGCAGGAATGTGGCCCACCGGGGTATCTGAGCCCAGCAGAGTGAGGGACAGCTGCCAAGCCGGAGCAGTGGCGAGTGCCAGCATGGGCGTCAGGGCTCAAGCATCAGGGGGAGGGTGTCCACACAGGGAGTGGAGTAGCAGTGGTGAGGGAAAATGGTCCTATAGACAGGGAAATAGATTGCATACATAAAGCAGTCTACCTAGCAGGAATCAGGTTTCTCACCATTAAAGCAGGCAGCTACAAACATAGAACGTAAGATAAATAAATTCTATGGTGTCGGACTGAAATTGGAGAGAATCAGTGTGAACTCATGGTTTTCAATGTGTCAGCTAATATTAAAATAAACAGAGACTCAAATGTATACACATACACAGTCCCCAGCTGTGTCCATTGACTGGGTCTGGAAGCAATGATACCTCAGGAGCAATGAGCACACTCGGTACTCAGATCTTAATTTCTAAATACCATATTCCACTGAAAAAAAATAAACAACAGAAATTAGAGCTCCTTAAAGAAATAACTGATTCCAGAGGCAGGGTAGAGAAAATGTAAGATGAGCCTGGCACATCCTGTTGTACCAGAAAGCATGGAAGAGCTCAAGAAATGTCAAAAGGACACAGAAGCAACCCTGAAACGGCTTCCATGGACCCACTCTGAGACATTTTGAGCATCATAATAATAATCGTAATGGATACAACCAATTAATAAAATAGGAATTCATGAACCCAAACAAATGGGTTACTGAAAAATGGATAACTGAAAAAATAATAATAAATGGAAAATTTAATAAGAAACAGTGAATTTATATAATCTCAAAATTTTTCTCCAAAAAAGTTATTAATTACAAAGAAAAAAGTAACTTTACAGTAGGAAAGTCTAATAGCCATCACTTTAATCAAGTAACTAAAGTAAATAGCATCAGATAGAAAACAAATTGAAACCATGTACCACCTAACAGAATGCAATGAGAAGAAATCAGAATCACATCTATGATATTTCTGACAAGGACCCATAACCTAAATCTAATCACAAGGAAATATCAGACAAATGCAAATTGATGCAAGTTAAGGAACACTCTATAAAATAACTGGCCCATCATTTTCAAAAGTGTCAAGGTTATGAAAATCCAAGAGAGATGAAGGAACTTAAGGATACTTCAGAGAAACATGATAAATGAATACAATGGGAATGTCTGGGTGTTAACCTTTCATTATAAAGAATGTGAAAATTTGGGAAATCGGCGGAATGTAAATGGATTGTGAGCAGCAGATGGTAGAAACGCATAGTATTAATTTCCTATGGGCTTCCCTGGCGGCTCAGATGGTAAAGAATCCACCTGCAATGCAGAAGTCAGTGAGTGAGTGAGTGAAAGTTGCTCATTCAGGTCTGACTCTTTGTGACCCCATGGACTATAAGTCCATGGAATTCTCCAGGCCAGAATACTGGAGTGGGTAGCCTTTCCCTTCTCCAAGGTATCTTCCCAACCAGAGATCGAACCCAGATATCCCACAGTGTAGGCAGATTCTTTACCAGCTGTGATTTTGCAATGCAGAAGACTTCTTCAGCAACGCAGAAGACTTTGGTTCTATTCCTGCGTCCACAAGATCCCCTGGAGAAGGGAATGGCTACCCACTCCACTACTCTTGCCTGAAGAATCCCATGGACAGAGGAGCCTGGCGGGCTACAGTCCATGGGGTCGCAATTTCCTATACGTGATGTGTATGGTGGTGGTGAGGTAACACAGGATACTTTAAGGAATACATGGCATGTAAACTTGAGTGTTCTTCAGAATCATCTTAAACACATATTAAGATACAGATATCTGGACTTCACCCCAGAGTCTCTGATTCAGGAGATTTGGGGTGGGACTCTAGAATTTGCATATTTAACAAGTTGTCAGGCATTGCTGATGCTGTTTGTTCTTCAGAGACACCTCTTTGAGAGTCACTGATGAGGAGAATATTCTTGTTATTGTGGGGCTGGGGGCAAGTATTCAGGAGCAGTGGGACTTACTCTTACTCTCTCTTATTCTCAGTGTACAAAGAAAAAAAATTCTTTGTACAGTGGAGAAAACCACTAGACCATTCAAGTATGACCTAAAACAAACCCCTTATGATTATACAGTGGAAGTGATAAATAGACTTATGGGACTAGATCTGATAAAGTGCTTGATGAACTATGCATGGAGTTATGTGTCATTGTACAGGAGACAAAAATCAAGACCATTTCCAAGAAAAAGAAATGCAAAAATAAACATGGCTGTCTGAGGAGGCCTTACAAATAGCTGTGAAAAGAAGAGAAGTGAAAAGCAAAAGAGAAAAGGAAAGATATACCCATTTGAATGCAGAGTTCCAAACAGTAGCAAGGAGACATAAGAAAGCCTTCCTCAGGGATCAATACAAAGGAACAGAGGAGAACAACAGAACGGGAAACACTAGAGATCTTGACAAGAAAATTAGAGATACCAAGGGAACATTTTATGCAAAGGTGGGCTCAATAAAGAACAGATGGTAGGGGCCTAACAGAAGCAGAAGATATTAAGAAGAGGTGGCAAGGATACACAGAATAACTGTACAAAAGAGATCTTCATGACCCAGATAATCAACATGGTATGATCACTCACCTAGAGCCAGACATCCTGGAATGTGAAGTCAAGTGGGCCTTAGGAAGTATAGATATAAACAAAGCTAGTGGAGGTGATGGAATTCCAGTTGAGCTGTTTCAAATCCTGAAAGATGATGCTGTGAAAGTGCTGCACTCAATATGGCAGCAAATCTGGAAAACTCAGCAGTGGCCACAGGACTGGGAATGGTCAGTTTTCATTCCAATTCCAAAAAAGGCAATGCCAAAGAATGCTCAAACTACCACACAACTGTACTCATCTCACATGCTCAAAAGTAATGCTCAAAATTCTCCAAGCCAGGCTTCAGCAATACGTGAACCGTGAAATTCCAGATGTTCAAGCTGGTTTTAGAAAAGGCAGAGGAACCAGAGATCAAATTGCCAACATCCGCTGGATCATGCAAAAAGCAAGAGTTCCAGAAAGACATCTATTTCTGCTTTACTGACTATGCTAAAGCCTTTGACTGTGTGGATCACAATACACTCTGGAAAATTCTGAAAGAGATGAGAATGCCAGACCACCTGACCTACCTCTTCAGAAACCTATATGCAGGCCAGGAAGCGACAGCTAGAACTGGACATGGAACAACAGACTAGATCCAGATAGGAAAAGGAATACGTCAAGGCTATATATTATCACCTTGCTTATTTAACTTATATGTAGAGTACATCATGAGAAACACTGGGCTGGAGGAAGCACAAGCTGGAATCAAGATTTCCAGGAGAAATATCAATAACCTCAGATATGCAGATGGCACCACCCTTATGGCAGAAAGTGAAGAGGAACTAAAAAGCCTCTTGATGAAAGTGAAAGAGGAAAGTGAAAAAGTTGGCTTAAAGCTCAACATTCAGAAAACTAAGATCAT
>SJYC01118184.1:0-118012 GCA_006408675.1 Madoqua kirkii | reverse complement strand
TCTTGATGAAAGTAAAAGAAGACAGTGAAAAAGTTGGCTTAAAGCTTAATATTCAGAAAATGAAGATCATGGCATCCGGTCCCATCACTTCATGGGAAATAGATGGGGAAACAGTGGAAGCAGTGTCAGACTTTATTTTGGGGGCTCCAAAATCACTGCAGATGGTGATTGCAGCCATGACATTAAAAGATGCTTACTCCTTGGAAGAAAGGTTATGACCAACCTAGACAGCATATTATAAAGCAGAGACATTACTTTGCCAACAAAGGTTTGTCTAATCAAGGGTATTTTTTTTTCCAGCAGTCATGTATGGATGTGAGAGTTGGACTATAAAGAAAGCTGAGCACTGAAGAATTGATGCTTTTGAACTGTGGTGTTGGAGAAGACTCTTGAGAGTCCCTTGGACTACAAGGAGATCCAACCAGTCCATCCTAAAGGAGATCAGTCCTGCGTGTTTATTGGAAAGACTGATGTTGAAGCTGAAACTCCAATACTTTAGCCACCTGATGAGAAGAGCTGAATCATTGGAAAAGACCCTGATGCTGGGAAAGATTGAGGGCAGGAAGAGAAGGGGATGATAGAGGATGAGATGGTTGGATGGCATCACCATCTCGATGGACACGGGTTTGGGTGGACTCCAGGATTTAGCGATGGACAGAGAAGCCCGGTGTGCTGTGGTTCATGGGGTTGCAAAGAATCAGACACGACTGAGTGACTGAACTGAACTGAAGGGAACATTTTATGCCAAGATGGGCACAAAAAAGGATGGAAATGGTATGGACCTAACAGAAGCAGAAGATATTAAGGAGAGGTGGCAAGAATACACAGAAGAGATATACCAAAATGATATCATGACTCAGATAACCACAGTGGTGTGATTATCCACCTAGAGCCAGATATCCTGGAATGAGAAGTCAAGTGGGCCTTAGGAAGCAGCACTATGAACAAAGCTAGTGGAGGTGATGAAATTCCAGTTGAGCTATTTCAAATCCTAAAAGATGGTGCTGTTAAAGTGCTCAATATGCCAGCAATTTTGGAAAACTCAGCAGTGGTCACAAGTCAGGAGAAGGCCAGTGTTCAGTCCAATCCCAAAGAAGGGCAATGCCAAAGAATATTCAAACTATCACACAATTGCACTCATTTCACATGCTAGTAAGTAATGCTTAATATTTTCCAAGCTAGGCTTCAATGGTAGGTGAACTGAGAACTTCCAGATATTCAAGCTGGTTTTAGCAAAGGCAGAGGAACCAGAGATCAAATTGCCAATATCCATTGGATTATAAAAAGAAAAGCAAGAGAGTTCCAGAAAAACATCTACTTCCGCTTCATTGACTACACTAAAGCCTTTGACTATGTGCTGCTACTGCTGCTGCTAAGTCACTTCAGTCACGTCCGACTCTGTGAGACCCCACAGACGGCAGCCCACCAGGTTCCCCCATCCCTGGGAATCTCCAAGCAAGAACACTGGAGTGGGTTACCATTTCCTTCTCCAATGCATGAAAGTGAAAAGTGAAAGTGAAGTCGTTCAGTCATGTCCAACTCTCAATGACCCTATGGACTGCAGCCCACCAGGCTCCTCTCTCCATGGGATTTTCCAGGCAAGAGTACTGAAGTGGGTTGCCATTGCCTTCTTCGCTTTGACTGTGTAGATCACTACAAATTGTGGGAAATTATGAAAGAGATGGGAATACCAGACCACTTTACCTTCCTCCCTGGTGGCTCAGACGGTAAAGCATCTGCCTGCAATATGGGAGACCCAGGTTTGATCCATGGGTCAGGAAGATTCCCTGGAAAAGAAAATGGCAACCCACTCCAGTTCAGTTCAATTCAGTCGCTCAGTCGTGTCCAACTCTTTGCGACCCCAGGAATCGCAGCACGCCAGGCCTCCCTGTCCATCACCAACTCCCAGAGTTCACTCAGACTCAAGTCCATCAAGTCAGTGATGCCATCCAGCCATCTCATCCTCTTTCATCCCCTTCTTCTCCTGCTCCCAATCCCTCCAGCCTCAGAGTCTTTTCCAATGAGTCAACTCTTCGCATGAGGTGGCCAGAGTACTGGAGTTTCAGCTTTAGCATCATTCCTTCCAAAGAAATCCCAGGGTTTATCTCCTTCAGAATGAACTGGTTGGATCTCCTTGCAGTCCAAGGGACTCTCAAGAGTCTTCTCCAACACCACAGTTCAAAAGCATCAATTCTTCGGTGCTCAGCCTTCTTCACAGTCCAACTCTCACATCCATACATGACACTGGAAAAACCATAGCCT
This sequence comes from Madoqua kirkii, assembly GCA_006408675.1. Taxonomy (NCBI): domain Eukaryota; kingdom Metazoa; phylum Chordata; class Mammalia; order Artiodactyla; family Bovidae; genus Madoqua; species Madoqua kirkii. The sequence goes on along the minus strand of SJYC01118184.1, from coordinate 115,750 downwards.
TGACTAGACAGACCTTAGTCAGCAAAGTAATGTCTCTGCTTTTGAATGTGCTATCTATGTTGGTCATAACTTTCCTTCCAAGGAGTAAGCATCTTTTAATTTCATGGCTGCAGTCACCATCTGCAGTGATTTTGGAGCCCCCAAAATAAAGTCTCACACTGTTTCCACTGTTTCCCTATCTATTTTCTATGAAGTGATGGGACCAGATGCCATGATCTTTGTCTTCTGAATGTTGAGCTTTAAGCCAACTTTTTCACTCTCCTCTTTTACTTTCATCAAGAGGCTTTTTGTTCCTCTTCACTTTCTGCCATAAGGGTGGTGTCATCTGCATATCTGAGGTTACTGATATTTCTCCCAGCAATCTTGATTCCAGCTTGTGTTTCTTCCAGTCCAGCATTTCTCATGATGTACTCTAGTGCTCTTGCCTGGAAAATCCCATGGAAGGAGGAGCCTGGTAGGCTACAGTCCATAGGATCCCAAAGGGTTGGACATGACTGAATGACTTCACTTTCACTTTAGCTGCCTCCTGTGAACCTGTATGCAGGTCAAGAAGCAACATTTAGAACCAAACATGGAACAATGGACCAGTTTCAAACTGAGAAAGGATGACATCAAGGCTATATATTGTCATTCTGCTTATGTAACTAACTTGGAGAGTACATCATGCAAAATGCCCAGCTGGATGAAGTGCAAGCTGAAATAAAGATAGCTGGAAGAAATAGCAATAACCTCAGATATGCAGATGATACCACCCTTATGGCAAAAAGCTAAGAAGAATTAAAGAGCCTCTTGAAGAAGGTGAAAGAAGAGAATGAAAAAGCTGGCTTAAAACTCAACATTCATAATATCAAGAACATGGCCTCTGGTCCCATTACTTCATGGCAAATCGATGGGGAAACAGTGGAAATAGTGAGAGACTTTATTTTCTTGGGCTCTAAAATCACTGTGGATGGTGACTGCAGTCATGAAATTAATAGATGTTTCCTCCTTGTGAAAAACCAATGACAAACCTAGACAGCATATCAAAAAGCAGAGCCATTACTTTGCCTACAAAGATCCATCTATTCAAAGCTATGGTTTTTCCAATAGTCACGTATGGATATGACAGCTGGACAATAAAAAAAGGCTGAGAGTGAAAGAATGATGCCTTCAAACTGAGGTGCTGGAGAAGACTCCCTGGACTGCAAGGAGATCAAGCCAGTCAATCCTAAAGGAAATCCTTTCAAACATTCAGGAAGTCCTAAATATTCATTGGAGGGTCTGATACTGAAGCTGAAGCTATAATACTTTGGCCACCTGATGCAAAGAGCTGACCCATTGGAAAAGATCCTGATTCTGGGAAAGATTGAAGGGAGGAAGAGAAGGGGATGACAAAGGATGAAATGACTGGATGGCATCACCAAGTCAATGGACATGAGTTTGAGCAAACTCTGGGAGATGGTGAGGGACAGGGAGGCCTGGAATGCTGCAGTCCATAGGGTCTCAAAGAGTCAGACACAATTGTTCAACTGAACAACAACAAACAAAAACTGACAACCCCATACCCTGGTGCTGCTCTTGCCTTCTGAGATTGCCCCCACACACACACACGGTATGTGGAGTGTGTTTCTAAATAGATCCACTTCTTACCTATTATTAACACTCTGCCTCTTTGGATACTGAATTCTTTCTGCAATGAGACATCAAGAATCTCAGGTTCATTAAGCCTTGAGACCAAGTGTGACCTTAGTTAAAAGACTGTAGGTTCAAGTCTCAATTCGAGTCACACAGTTTCTTTTTCAACATAGTCTTAACAACCAATATGCCAAGACACTATCCTAAAAATAATTATAAGAGAGAAGCCACTAGAGAATTCTCTGTATGCCTTCCCCCTCAGCTATATCTGGGCCACCAAACATTGTTCAGGAAACCCTAGCAAATAATGGGAAGTCTAACAGGACCCTGATTTAATAACTTAGCATCCAGGAACCAGAAACAGTTGGCGAATTCCAGAAAAACCCAAGCAAGAACCTGCAGCAAGTGATTTAATATTAACAGAGTCAACATCTTTCCTTTCCAAGGAAAAAGAAGGCTATTTAGTGGTTGCTCCTGTCCCCAATCCCATGCATAAATAACTGCTTCAGGGAAAACAGACCAAGAATCTCTTGCAACCTCCCTCCCTTATCCTCTGAATATTTTTCTGCTTCTCTCGCTGCCCCCCACCCCAGGTTTGTCCTCTAGAATTCCTCAGAAGCAAACCCATTGGCAGGGTTTGCCTTACTGTCCATTAATCCTTCTCAGATAGCCTGCTATCCCTTTAGGCAGTGTTTCCAATAAGTGTGTGAGTGAGTGGAGATAACAGAGATAACAGAGTCCTACCATGGAGGCAAAGAGGTATCATTTGCAAAGAAATGGGACAGGGTGCAAAAAAAGATGTTGAGTCATCCAGCTGATCCCCAAGAGGGTTAACAAAATAAAGCCATCATTTCAAGGTTAAGGCAGGAGACAGACACGATGCTATAAATATAGTGCCCTTTTGAGCACCAAGGCATGGATCATAACAAGCCAAGGGCTACACTGGACACATGGTGGGTGTCCATCATTGTCAAGCCTGATGGAATGACAGGCAGACAAACATGAAATGCAAGCCTTGAAGCCAAACCTTACCCTGAGTGAGATCTCCTTAAAACGCACATCAAAGATTGCATGGCAGGGGTGAACAGTAAAATAAAGAGTAACAGCCAGCCTGGGGGATAAGAGAGGAAGATAAGAGGAAAGTTGATGTTACCTAGGAATCATTCCCAGCTGCCCAGGAATCATTCCTTGCCAGACCTGGGACAATTTGACAACCTCCTAACCAAGGGCCATGTGGTCGCAAATCTCTTCTGCTTCACACCCTTAGGATGGACCCATGAGATAATGTGATAGTATAACAAAAACCACCTGGTTATGTGCCAGGCACTGTGCTAGGTGCCCTGGGTATAATCACTCATTTAATTAGCCCTGGGGGTGAATAAGGCTGTTATCACCCATCCCATTTCACACATGCAGAAGCAGAAGTCAGAATGGTTTATAGTCACTGGTCCAGGATCACATAGGTAGGCAAGCCAGAGTTTCAGTTCAGTTCAGTTCAGTCACTCAGTCGTGTCCAACTCTGCAACCCCATGAACCGCAGCACACCAGGCCTCCCTGTCCATCACCAACTGCCGAAGTTCACCCAAACTCATGTCCATTGAGTCAGTGATGCCATCCAGCCATCTCACCCTTGGTCATCCCCTTCTCCTCCTGCCCTCAATCTTTCCCAGCGTCAGGGTCTTTTCCAATGAGTCAGCTCTTTGCATCAGGTGGCCCAAGTATTGGAGTTTCAGCTTCAACATCAGTCCTTCCAATGAACATCTAGGACTAATCTCCTTTAGAATGGACTGGTTGGATCCCCTTGCAGTCCAAGGGACTCTCAAGAGTCTTCTCCAACACCACAGTTCAAAAGCATCAATTCTTCAGCGCTTGGCTTTCTTTATAGTCCAACTCTCATATCCATACATGACCACTGGAAAAATCATAGCCTTGACTAGACGGACCTTTGCTGCCAGAACTTGAACCCAGATATTTCCAACTACAAAGCTTTTATCTGATGTACCTAGCACAGTGCCTGGCACATAGTTGGGTGGTTTTATCTCTGATGCTACTGCTTCGGCTCTTGTGGTATCACAAGCTGCCTGGGCCCTCATGGCCACCAACCTCCAAGGTTGCTGGGCCAGGAAATGTATACACTTTGCCACTCCCCTCCCAGACCCATCTGCTACTAAACTAATAATCCTCATTCCTGCTGGGCCTGGACACTGACACATGAACCATGCTGAGGGGGTGCCTGAAGGCAGCTCTGCCAGTCCATCAGAGGGCTGCATGAGCACACCAAATGGGAGCCCTTGGCTAGTACATTGCATGTGGCAAGTGGAGGTGATGGCCAGTAGTGGGGTCAAGAATCTCCCAGTGCAAAAAGAACATGCCTCACTGCCTTTGTCAAATATGTGCCCTGTCTCCAGTCCCATAGCTAGCAGCCTAACTCGTCTCCCCTGGGCCACATCATAGCCACACAAGTCCCAGCACATGTGAACACACTGCTGTCCATCTCAAAGTCCCACAGAGCTCCCATGGTCCCAGGAGTCCTCTGGAGCAAGGAACCTCTCTCATGCCTATCTCAGCCTCCTGGTTCATAAGATTTGGCTCCAAGACATGGAGGACACACCAAATTATTGATGTTAATGACTTCTAAAGTTGAGATTATAAGCAGACGGAAAGTGAAAATCTATCAGTCATGTCCGACTCTTTGCAGCTCCATGGACTATACACTCCATGGAGTTCTCCAGGCCAGAATATCAGAGCAGGTAGCCGTTCCCTTCTCCAGGGGATCTTCCCAACCCAGGGATCGAACCAGGGTCTCCTGCATTGTAGGCAGAGTCTTTACCAACTGAACTATGAGGGAAGCCCATAAGACGATGCAGAGTGGGGGGTGTGGGTAAGGAGGGAACTGTCAACTCTGTGTTTATCAACTGTGTACTGTTTTACTTACCATAATGAGTTATCGTGGTCTTAAAAGTCATGATAAAGCCCAGAACTAACAAGTACATAAAGATGGAGAAAATGATTTCTAACTCCACATACCGCCTCCCTAAATACCTGTGTGGAACCAGCATCCAGAATCACTGTATTCCCACTGGCCTGGGTAGATTTCAGTTAACACACCTTGAAGACAGGAAGTTTCTTTCACATCTGTAGGGTGACTGCCACATATTAACACCAATTTATTGAAAAAAATGACTAAACAATGGAATGAATGTGAGTGAACAAAGTCTCCCTAGACATTTTTCTCACCATATGACCCATATCTTTATCCACGATGTAATGAGGACAGGACCCATGGGGCCTTCCAGGGACAGCACTGCACCCCTTTCCATGTCCTCAGCCTGCCTCTTATCTGTAGAAAAACTTTAGCCAAGAATAAATTTAATCAGAGAAATTAAAAACATGCAGAAGCAAAGAAAAGCAAACTGGACAAAATAGTAATAGTTTAGCCATTAAACATAATCGCAGACCTTTAGTGCCTCCTCAAAAGCTATAGAAAATATTCTCAGCCATATCTTTTGAGCTACTTGATAGATACTGAAACCCTCAGCAGGTGGAAAAAGTTAACCATATGATGTCCCGATTGTAGCCATGATAAAAGCTGCTCCATCTTACTTAATTTCAAGAACTAGTCTCAAGGAAATGGGAACAAACAAACCCTGGACCTGAAGGTTAACTGTATTTAAAACAACCAAGAGAATGCTGATCAGACCACTGCATGACTAACTTCAAGATGATTGTCAGAGCTGCAGTGCTGGTCTGCACATATCCACTTCCCTCCCCCTGTAAACCCCCCAAACCCCTCTTTAAAAGTTCTTGCTTGATTGGCAGTTTGAAGTTGGCTTTTGGACAAGAGTCCACCTTCTCCCCAGGTTGCTAGCCTCCTGAACAACATGACCTTTCCTTTCCAACCAATACTTGTCTCCTAACTATTGACTTTTGAGTGCGAGCAGCCAAACCTGAGTTTGATAAAACCGGTGACTGTGAGTCTATGCAGGGACTAACCAAATCCATAGCAGAATTCTTCAGAAAGAAATACAGTTAATAACTTAAATAAGGAAGACTAGATCAGTATTAATTCAAGATGTGACTGGTGAAATTGTGTAGATATATGACCTATTTCTTCAATAAATATAGAGCATAGATTTTTTTTTAAGTCTAAGATTTAAGAAATAAAACAACCAAAAACAGTATGTGAGTCTTTTTTCTTTTTTCCTCACAAAATAACTCTAAAGGGATATTTTGGAGACAATTAGGGAAATCTGAACAATGATGGAGTATTAGAGAATGTTAAAGAATATTATTAATTTTGCTAGGTGTGATAATGGTATCATGATGACATTAAAAAAAAAAAGTCTGTGTTAGAGATGGATGAAATAAAGTCTGCAAATCACTTTAAACACCAAAGCCTTAAAAAAAATAGAGAGGGATAAGCAGATAAATCAACATTAGGAAAATGTGTTATTAATTGTTGGAACTGAATAAACATATATGGGATTCTTTATTTTGCTCTCATTTTTAATGTTTGTTCAAAGATTTCCATAGTGAAAAGTTTTTAAAATAAATTTAAATGGGCTCCTAATTTTTAAAAGATGTAGTCCATGAACTCTACATCAGATTAAACTGGTGCTTGTTAAAATGCAGAGTCCCAGGCCTCTCTGACCTGTTGGGAGGAAGGCAGTGGCCTTAAAGCTGCACTTTAACAAGCATTCCCCTACTCCACCCCCAGCTGTAGTATATCTGTGGTTCTGATAAGAGGATTCCACTGAGAAGGACCAATTACACTGCATCTCTGGTAAAACTTCATAGAGTGAAGTCTTTCCTCACTCTCATGCATGTCCCAGTTTGGCAACAAAGCAGTCACTCCAAGTTAGAGTCATACCCACTCCTTACACGGTGCCCCCACCTGCATGTGCTGACCACCCCCACACACACACACTTGTTTGCCAAGGTCCAGGCCTACCCTGATGACTCCAAGTGAGAAAACTCCTCCATCCTTTAAACCATGGAGCCACAGCCACAGACAGCACATAGTGGTGTCCTCAAGTGTATCTTCTTGGATGGCTTTGACATTACCCTATAAGAAACAGTATATTTGCTCTCTGTCTTTAATTTCTGGCACAAAACTCCTAAAATCCTTACAATTCCCTGAATGACAGCAGTGTTATTTATAATAAGCCCCTTTCAACCACATCAGTTTACACTGATGAGATAACTCTCAGAGGATGGAATCTGTTTTCAGGGGAACCAACTGTGCATGGGATTAAAAGGTTAGAACTTTCAGCCCCACCCTTGGTCTCTAGGTATAGTAAAAGGGCCAGGGACTGAGCCAGTGGCCAGTGATTCAATCAGACCTGCTTATGGAATGGAACCTCCACAAAAATGCCAAACCACAAGGTTCCAAGAGCTTATTGGTTGGTGAAAACATCAAGATGCTGGGAAGGTGATGGCCTAGCGAGGGCATGGAAGTTCCTTCCCAGACACCTTGCCCTATGCATCTCTTCCATCTGGCGGGTTCCTGAAAGCAGTACTTTTGCCCCTTTCCTGTTTGCTCATTTCTGTTGCCCTCTAACGTTCAAAGAACCTTATTATAGGAATGAGATCACTAGGCAATTTAACCTAACTCCTGACTTATACTCCTAAATGCACACCATGCCTTTTTTTTTAGCTTCAACTTTTTATTTTTTTATTAATTTATTAATTTATTTATTTTTTACTTTACAATATTGTATCAGTTTTGCCATACATTGACATGGATCTACCATGAGTGTACATGTGTTACCCATCCTGAACCCCTCTCCAACCTCCCTCCTCATCCCATCCCTCTGGGTCACCCCAGTGCACCAGCCCCGAGCATCCTGTATCCTGCATCTAACCTAGACTGGCGATTCATTTCATATGTGCTAATTTACGCGTTTCAATGCCATTCTCTTATATCATCCTACCCTCACCCTCTCCCAAAGAGTCCGAAAGACTGTTCTATACATCTGTGTCTCTTTTGCTGTCTCACATACAGGGTTATTGTCAACCATCTTTCTAAATTCCATATATATGTGTTAGCATCCTGTATTGGTGTTTTTCTTTCTGGCTTACTTCACTCTGTATAATAGGCTCCAGTTTCATCCACCTCATTAGAACTGATTCAAATATATTCTTTTTAATGGCTGAGTAATATTCCATTGTGTATATGTACCACAGCTTTCTTAGCCATTCATCTGCTGATGGACATCTAGGTTGCTTCCATGTCCTAGCTATTATAAACAGTGCTGCAATGAACATTGGGATACACGTGTCTCTTTCAATTCTTGTTTCCTTGGTGTGTATGCCCAACAGTGGGATTGCTGGGTCATAAGGCAGTTCTATTTCCAGTTTTTTAAGGAATCTCCACACTGTTCTCCATAGTGGCTGTACTAGTTTGCATTCCCACCAACAGTGTAAGAGGGTTCCCTTTTCTCCAAACCCTCTCCAGTATTTATTGCTTGTAGACTTTTAGATCACAGCCATTCTGATTGGCATGAAAGGGTACCTCACTGTGGTTTTGATTTGCATTTCTCTGATAATGAGTGACGTTGAGCATCTTTTCATGTGTTTGTTAGCCATCCGTATGTCTTCTTTGGAGAAATGTCTATTTAGTTCTTTGGCTTACTTTTTGATTGGGTCATTTATTTTTCTGGAATTGAGCTGCAGGAGTTGCTTGTATATTTTTGAAATTAATTCTTTGTCAGTTGCTTCATTTGCCATTATTTTCTCCCATTCTGAAGGCTGTCTTTTCACCTTGCTTATAGTTTCCTTTGTTTTGCAGAAGCTTTTAAGTTTTATTAGGTCCCATTTGTTTATTTTTGCTTTTATTTCCAATATTCTGAGAGGTGGGTCATAGAGAATCCTGCTGTGATTTATGTCAGAGAGTGTTTTGCCTATGTTTTGCTCTATGAGTTTTATAGTTTCTGGTCTTACATTTAAATCTTTAATCCATTTTCAGTTTATTTTTGTGCATGGTGTGAGAAAGGGTTCTAGTTTCATTCTTTTACAAGTGGTTGACCAGTTTTCCCAGCACCACTTGTTAAAGAGATTGTCTTTTCTCCATTGTATATTCTTACTTCCTTTGTCAAAGATAAGGTGTCCATAGGTGCATGGATTTATCTCTGGGCTTTCTATTTTGTTCCATTGATCTATATTTCTGTCTTTGTGCCAGTACCATACTGTCTTGATGACTGGCTTTGTAGTAGAGCCTGAAGTCAGGCAAGTTGATTCTTCCAGTTCCATTCTTCTTTCTCAAGGTTGCTTTGGCTATTCGAGGTTTCTTGTACTTCCATACAAATTGTGAAATTATTTGTTCTAGTTCTCTGAAAAATACTGTTGGTAGCTTGATAATGGATTGCATTGAATCTATACATTGCTCTGGGTAGTATACTCATTTTCACTATATTGATTCTTCCAATCCATTAACACAGTATCTTTCTCTATCTATTTGTGTCTTCTTTGATTTCTTTCACCAGTGTTTTATAGTTTTCTATATACATGATTCTCTACATAGAAAACCCTAAAGACTCCACTAGAAAATTACTAGAGTTAATTAATGAATATAGTAAAGTTGTAGGATATAAAATCAACACACAGAAATCTCTTGCATTCCTATACACTAACAATGAGAAGACAGAAAGAGAAATTAAGGAAACAATTCCATTCCATTCCATTGCAATTCACCATTGCAACAAAAAGAATAAAACATTTAGGAATATATCTACCCAAAAAACAAAAGACCTATATATAGAAAACTATAACACATCATGCCTTGATGGTTTTCCTAGATTAAAAGAAGAATGAAGAATTTAGTAGTTAAAGAATGACTAGCTGAGGGTAGAGATACCCCCAGCAGCCCCCTCAGCAATTCTGCAGGCAGACCATGAAGGGACAAAATAATGTCTGAAGAAAGATCATGAGGAGTCAGCCAGTGTGCACACCATGGAGAATGAAACAGAGCTTAACTTCCTGCCTTGAGGACTGACTGAGATTCTTTCCCTCTTCTAGCATGGCTGAGCAGAATCTTTGGAGTTGATCTTAGGACATGAGTCTACCTTCTCCCCAGATTACCAGCTTTTCTGATTAAAGCAATTTTCCATTTGCCAACATTTGGCTCTTGAATATTGGCTTTTGAGCATCAAGCTGCTAAACCTGAGTTTGGTAACATTCCAGAGCTCCATTCTCTATAATAAACTCATAATAAGCCATTATAGCAATATCAAGCCTAAGGAGAGGGCTATGAGAATCCCCAAATTATGACTGGCATCTGAAGTAAGGGATAGTACTGTGGGACTGAGCCCTGAACTTGTGATATTTGTGCTAAATTCAGGTGGTGTCAGAATTGAATTGTAGGAAACTCAATTGGTGTCCAGAGAGTTGGTAATTGTCTGGTATATGAAAACATTTCATGCATTTGCGATCAGAAGTACTGTGAGGAGAAAAAAAACTATTTCTCTTTTAATGGTCATCCTTAGTTTCCATGTTACCTGACAGGAGTTCCTTAAAGGCAATGACCATGTTTTACTTATCTCCTTCTCTCCAGCAGTGGCACACAATAGATGCTTGACAAGTGCTGTTCAATGAATGAATTAACGAGCAAATTAATACATAAACAAGAGTCATTGTGTTGGGCACCTCACAGACATATCTGTGCTTACTTAAATTCTGATATACCATCATGATGAAATGTTAGGCAGCCTAACTTTAAGATGATTAGTGTGAAATCTGGGTAAAACTTGGAGAAATATGATATGTTATGTGGGGGAGGAAAGATCAGAATTCCAAAAAGTATATAGACACTAATTGTAACTATAAAAACATATATGTATATATACATTTTTTTTTCTATTTTTAGATCACATGTGTCATGCAAGATCTTAGTCCCCCACCCAGGGACTGAATCTGTGCCTTCTGCAATGGAAGCATGGTGTCTTAACCACTGGACTGTGAGGGATACCTCTATATGTATAATATTTTTTATAAGAACAAAACTGAAAGATAATATGCAAAAAGAGCTTTTTTATAAAGTAAAATAGTGAGATTCTAGGTGACTGTATTAGCTATTTCCATTTTCTAAATATTATTTTTCCCCAACAAGGAAGAAGAAAGAGGGCAAAACAGGCTTGGTGACTGGTTTCATGAAAGCCGCATAACACTAACTCCAGAACCACAGGGCCCTCCCAAGGCCCCCTCCAACTGCAATATGAGAGAAAAAGCCTCCAGTGCTGTCCCTAGCATCAGGAGCAGATGGAGACAAGCAAGTTTTTCACACAACTAGGGCTTCACTTGGTCACGTCCAGTGAGACCTCTGACTCCTAAGAGAGGGAATCTTATAGATTTACATGTTCTTCATGCTGCACAGACTTGTGTGTACAGAGGTACTTAAGAGAACAAAGGACTTAAACATTCACTTTTCTTTATCTGTACTGAGAGCATCTGGGCCCTTCCAACCAACCTGCAAGGAGCCTGCTCAAATATTCACAGGTATCAACCTAATATATTGCACAGCCAGCACCATTATTTTCTTCTCAATCTATTTTACCTAGCACGTCTCCTGGGGCAGATTGGAAAATATGTGGTAATTATATATTGACAGAATGTGGGAGCAGGTTATATATGGACCCATTATACTTAGATTCCTTAGTAACCAGCTACAATGTGCTCAGTGGGATCCTTCTTGACTCTTTAAGGAGTCTCTGGAACAGAAGTGTTACTCTGCTTATGGTTTTCCCCTTATTTATGAAAACTGTCCAGCTATCCAAGAGCCTCATGTGTACAGAGCAAGACAGGGTTTGAGACACAATCCCTGTGTCATCTTCCTCGGCAAAGTCCCCAGGTGAGGCTGGGAGACTTCCACACAGACACAGAACAACTCACTGGGGGGCTGCCTGGTCCCCTGCACTGTCTAATTAAAGAAGTCACTGCATGAAAAGTAACTTATTAGGAAAAGTAACTTATTATTTCCTTATTAGGATATCATTGGACCATGTTTATGGGCCTTCAGAAGAAATAAATCACCTTTTTAAAGCATGCTGCTGCTTCTGCTAAATCACTTCAGTCATGTCTGACTCTATGCCACCCCATAGATGGCAGCCCACTAGGCTCCCCCATCCCTGGGGTTCTCCAGGCAAGAACACTGGAGTGGGTTGCCATTTCCTTCTCCAATGCATGAAAGTGAAAAGTGAAAGTGAAATTCCTCAGTCCTGTCCAACTCTTGGTGACCTCATGGACTGCAGCCTACCAGGCATCTTCGTCCATGGGATTTTCCAGGCAAGAGTATTGGAGTGGGGTGCCATTGCCTGCTCCCCTGTGGTTTAGCCACTAAGAAATGTCTGACTCTTGCAACCACATGGACTGTAGCCCACCAGCCTCCTCTGCCCATGGTATTTTCCAGACAAGAATACTGAAGTGGATTGCCAGTTCCTTCTCTAGGGAATCTTCCTGACCCAGGGATTGAATCCATGTCTCTTCCACTACAGGAAGATTCTTTCCCTGCTGAGACACCAGAGAAGTCCTTAATGATCTTTGCTTGGTTGATATGTCTACAATGATTGGGCAGAAGAAGCAAGAGAAGGAAGCCTGATGTCAAAGGCATTTGGGGGAAAGACAGGGAAGAAAGCAAGTGATGAGTCCCAAGTGCTTTGGGACTGCTGCCCAGGTGATGGCATGGATGGTATAACAGACAGTCATTGTGGATAATCTAATGGATCTGGATCTAAAGAAAATGTGAGAAGGCCACATAGCCACATATGGAGGATGTGGCTAGGTTGTCCAACAGCAGTTCTGTCACTCAGCAAGCACTCACTCAGCATTTCCTATGGGCATGAAGGAACTCAACTGCCCCTGGCTGCCCTGACCTCAGACCCCAAGGTGGCAAGCGGCTGAACATGGAGCCTTGTCCTGGGTCAATGACAAGGTCCTTCCAGAACCTGGGTCCGTCCACCAGCTCTGCCACATACCTAGTGGGCTGCCTTCTGCAGGACTCACCTCTCAGAGCCCTTTACAGTCAGAAAATAAAGAGAGGAGACAGTAGGAGGTCACTAGTTTCCCAGCCAGCAGTGACAGTTGACTGCATAGGTAAAAAGAACTCACCCAAAAGAGCTGTTTTTTTCTTAGCCCGGACTTGTCTGTCTACACAGCTCATTTGCCAAAAGATATCCCATCCTGAAGCAGCTGAGCCAAATGACCATGCAGGGGAACTGTGTCGGCTTCCATCAGGTAGACTCAAAAATGTGACAAAGAAACAGAACTTGTCCTTGAAGGTATGACTTTGCTGATTAACAATTCAAATACAAAAAGAGAAAGATAAATACTGTATGACATCATTTATATGTGGAATCCAAAATAGAACACAAATCAACATATCTACAAAACAGACTCACAGACATCGAGAACAGACTTATAGTTGCCAAGAGAATGGGGGTGTGAAGGAGGGAAAGACTCAGAGTTTGGGATTAGCAGATGCAAACTATTATATATAGAATAGATAAACAGCAAGGTATAGCACAGGGAACTATATTCAATACCCTGTGATAAACCATAATGGAAAAGAATGTGTATACATGTATAAATGAATCATTTTGCTCTACAACAGAAAATAACACAACCTTATAAATCAACTATAATTCAATCAAATTTTTTTAGAAATTAAAGTCCAGAAATCATCATCTAATGAAATACAACCTCTTCCTCCACCACCCTTTGTCCAAAAAAAAAAAAAAAAAAAAAGCTCCCGTAATTGTAGCAATAAAGTCATCAGGGAAGAGGCACATTCCTTCTAAAATGAAACCACCAATACTGTAGCTTCCAGTTAAATTTATTACTGCCTAATTTTCTTTACAATAGATGACCTAGTTTTTGGACAATATTCTCAGAAAAGAGATTACGTGTGGGTGGAAAATGTCTGCCCTATCTTGGAGAAGCAGAGAGACCATTCACTAGACTAATCCATCCTGATATGAATGTGTGTAAGGCGAGCAGATGAGAGACAGCCCCACTGAAGAACAGGCTGTTCTTACACAAAGGACAAAGCAGCAAACAGTATAACATTTATGCCTCTCAGAAAAAGCAGATCCATAGAGACTGGTGAGCTGTTTGTCAAACTTGCTGACCGACTTCCGGAAGGCAGCCTTGGACATTTGTCTGAAGAGACAGGCTCTGACTCTGCTAGTCACCTCCAGGTGCAGATCCAGCCTGTGCTCCCTAGTCCCCAAATCCCAGGACAAGGATGGGGCACAGAGAAGCCCACACTCTGGAGGCTGCACACACCTCTCATGCCTCAGAAAGTCCCCAGCCTGGCAGAAGAGCAGGGTGCATGCATCCAAGGATATTCTGGCTTGCCTTCACTTCTCACCAAAGTTATTCCAAGAGCAGTAAATGGTGACATGTGAGTGACAATGAATGCTGACATGTGGGATGAATGGGTGAGAGAGAGGTGTCAGAAGTATCCCAATCCCCAGCAGCCAGAACATCCCTGAGGATGAGGTCAACTGCCTCTTCAGTCACTATTTCTCATAATTAAAAGGAAATGGGGTGGGGCATACACCCTACCTTCAAGTAACTCAAAAGTCCAGAAGGAAAATAAATATGTAAACAAGGCACTTACAAAAGAGTGCAAATAATTCGATAACAAGCGAGTACAGCGGGAAAGGCAGCAGGAAGAGGAGTCAGAGGAGAGCTGGGATGGCTTCCCAGAGTTTGGGACCTTGAAACCAGATCTAAAATACGTGAAGGAAACAAGGGTGCAGAGGGTATGAAGCAGGGTGGGAGAGACTGGACTGCCCAAGGATGCTAGCAAGAACAAACACGTGCAGGCAGAGAGAGAGGACGGCAATGTGAGGAAAGCAAGGGGTTCCCCTGGACTGGGTGTGAGAGGGATAAGGAGATGAAGAGCCACAGATGAGGCTGCTGATAAGCAGAGGCTGCCAGGTGTTGTCTGTAGTGTCTGTACCCAGTCATTCGGCTTTGCAGTGACACTGAAAGGCCTTAGGCAGGCCAGTGACAAGTCCAAGTTTTTGTTCAAGAATGATCACACTGAAATGACATGATATCTTGGAATTATAAGATATAAACCTTTACTATTCAAGGAAAATACAAAACAAAAACAGGGGGATTAATGAGAAGATAAACTGCTGAAAATGATGTGTCAGTAGCTCTTGGAAGGCAGGTGATGGGTACCTGAAGGTTCATTACACTATTCACTCTACCTTCATCTGGGTTTGAAATTTCCCGTGGCAGAAATACTCACTTAAAACTAACATAAATTATTTTTGCAAATCAGAAGCACCTATATTTAATTCCCATTATTAAAAAACACTATATATCTTAACTCATTAGCTAAAAATAAATGGGGACGTGTTGTTTGAGTATTATATTTCTATATTTAAAAAATATCCCTGTACTGCAGAATGGAGAGTAAATGGGAGAAAAGAAGAGAAGAGACAGGAGGTCATTAGCAGGTTGTACAGGGACCCAGGTGAGAGATGGGGGTGTCCTGTACTGACACAGTGGCAGGGGGAATGAAAGGATAGATTTAAAATGTTCAGGAGGTAAAATGGTCAGGACCCAGTAACTGACTCAACATGAGTGAATCATTTAGTAACTCTCCCTTTAAAGATTTAAGGCCACCCACTCTGCCAGAGAATGTGGGAGGAAGGAAAGGCAGGTAGGACAGGAGGTCAGACATCAGCACAGCTATCTGTGACAGTAATAAGATGAAATAAGCTAAAAGGACTAAAACAGTCTTGAAAAAGTAAAAAGTAAAAGCCATAAGCACTCACTAGCTTAAAACATGCTGGAGTGAAATACCAACAAAATCAAAAAAATGCTGGAATGTAAATGTGCTAAGTTGCATACTTAAAACAGAACTAGAAATAGTGGCCAAGATAAAATAACCAGTAAGAATGCATCATAAAAAATAGATACTATTTTTTTAAAAGACAAAAGCAGCGACTTTCCTGGTGGTATAGTAGAGAAGAATCTGCCTGTCAATACAGCAACATGGATTCACTACCTTGTCTGGGAAGATTCCACATGCCTTCGAGCTACTAAAGCCCATTTGCCATAGCTACTGCTTTGGAGCCCGAGAGCCACAGCTACTGAGTCCAAGTGCTGCCACTACTGAAGGCTGAGCTCCTAGAGCCTGTGTTCCACAATAAGAGAAGTCACCACGATGAGAAACCAGGCATACCACAACTGAAGAAAACCCCCTTGCAGCAACAAAGACCCCGTAAAACCAAAAATCAATATCTTTTCAAAAGGACAAAAGTAAATATAATAATATTAGCTAATGGAACATATGAAAAAGATTAAATAGTTAAATAAAAATGATTTAAAATGCATAAATCTTCTAAAAGCATACTCTAACCAAAGGATTGGTATTGGAGAAGACTCTTGAGAGTCCCTTGGACTGCAAAGAGATCCAACCAGTCCATTCTGAAGATCAGCCCTGGGATTTCTTTGGAAGGAATGATGCTAAAGCTGAAACTCCAGTACTTTGGCCACCTCATGGGAAGAGTTGACTCATTGGAAAAGATTCTGATGCTGGGAGGGATTGGGGCCAGGAGGAGACGGGGACGACAGAGGATGAGATGGCTGGACGGCATCACGGACTCGATGGACAGGGAGGCCTGGCGTCCTGTGATTCATGGGGTCACAAAGAGTCAGACACCACTGAGCGACTGAACTGAACTGAACCAAAGGATAAAAGGAGAAATACGGGCTGTGATAGGGATGTCAACACACAAGTGAGCTGCCCAGGCCTCTGGTCAACCACACCTCTCATCACCACCGTGAAGCACGCTGAGCTCAGCTATCCAAAGTACTTGCCATTCTCCAAATCTACCATGTTTTCCTTAAAGGACACTCATGGAGGAAGGTGAGGATTACGTGTCATAGTCCACAGAAAGCCTCATAGAAATCCTCTTTAGACATCTGTCACTCTCCTCAAAGCTTCCCACTCATAGCAGCTGCCAAAAACCTCTCTTCTCACCACCGTTTCTATATTACTCACTTTCCTGTACACCAGCTGTCTTTGCTCCAGCACCCTTGCTTCTGACGGAAGAGTCTCTTTGCCACCCTCACCCCCTGGGGAATGGCTGCCCATCTTGAGCCTCCAAGTGCTCATCTTGCTAGAAAGCTCCTCTTAGATCTGAATGAATGGCATAATGTGTATTATAAGTACACATAGGCCAAGCTTCACCCAAGGCTGGGTTTTTGGAAGGACAAGGATTATAGCCCTTCTTGAAGTGCTCTGGGGCTTAGCAACAGGCCTGACAAATTTTCGGTGCTCAGTTACCCTCTGTTAAAAGTAAAGACATGAAAAGAATATTCAGTTATCTCTAAGCTCAGATGGACAGGGCTCAATTACTCAACAAAAATGAATGCTACAATGGGGAGTCTTGGCCCCATGCAACTTCTTATGGCTTGTCTCTCACTAGAGTTCTCTGGAGCTCTTGTCTTTCATGTGGGCAACATCAACTCTTCTCAAAAGGCACATGAGGTAACAGCAGAGACGTCCCCACACGATGCACAGCAGCAATGCAGGCAAGGAAACAGCAACACTGATGCACGACCTCAAGGAGAGATGGCTTCCAGGCTTTACGAAGGACGGGCCCTTGACCACAGGCTCAGAAGATGGCTAAGCCGTGTGGATGGAGAGAGAATAGAACAGGATCTTTGGAGAGAGATCAGGATTTGAGTTACCATGATGGTGGTGATTTAGTCACTCAGTCATGTTCAACTCTTTGCCATCTCATGGACTGTAACCCGCCAGGCTCCTCTGTTCATGGGATTCTCCAGGAAAGAGTACAGGAGTGGGTTGCCATTTCCTTCTCCAAGGGATCTTCCTGACCCAGGGGTTGAATCTGTGTCTTCTGCATCTTCTGCATTAGCACGCGGATGCTTTACCACTGAGCCACTAGGGAAGTCCATGAGCTAGCATACACAGAGACAACTTCAACCCTCTACCACAGAGGCTGCCTCCCCATACCTCCCAAGTCCTCAGCAGGAAGCCAGCCACTGGTCCTAGAGACAGAATTTTGTCCAGTGTGGAGTAAGTTTCCCAAACTTAACAGTGGGAACTTTGCAGGAGATGCCATAAGGCAAGACCACTGATCTTGTACCCAGATCATAGCTTTCTTTAGGACATAGAGACCAGCTACTAGGCTTTCAGCACATTGTCCAACACCGGGCTATCACCAGCAGCCCTGCATTTGCATTTGGACAGCCCTAAGTGTGAAAAGTCAGCACGCTCTGTTCGCTGAAAAACACAGCAATTTCAGTTGCCTTCTCCACAGGCACTCCTTGTGAATTTTAAATAGACAGCAACAGTTCGCAGAATTAGACTCCTTAGCAGGAATCTACCTAACCTCTTGTACAAGCTTCTTTTCAGTTCTCGTCGCCATTTGGATTATGTAAATCATTACACATACTTATTTCTACCAGGATGATTGCCGGCTTTTTATTTTTTCAGTTCCAGAGAGATCAGCAAGCTTTTTTGTCCAGACTTTAAAAAGCCTTAGTTGAGGGAGCTTCACCAGCTATTCAGCCTTTTGGAAGGCTGAATTCTTCTGAAAGAAGATGCAAGCCTGAAATTCCATCTATTGCAAGAGAGATGCCAATACCACAGATATCAGACAGCAATGGGAGTTTAGAACAGCCTTGCTCTAGACTGCATGCTTGTGTCCCCTCAAATTCATATGTTAAATCCTAACCCATAATGTGATGGTATTAGAAGGTGGGGCCTTTGGGAGGTGATTAGGTCATGAGGGCAGAGACTTCACAAATGGGATTAGTGACCTTATAAAAGAGACCCCAGAGAGTTCTCATCTCCCTTCTGCCATATGAGGACACCAAGAGAGGACAACTGTCTCTAAACCAGAAGGCAGTCCTCACTAGACACCAAACCTGCCAGCACTTTAACTGTTGGACTTCCCACCCATCATGTGAAAGTGAAAGTATTAGTTGCTGCAGTCCTGTCTGATTATTTATGACCCCATGAACTGTAGCCCACCAGACTCCTGTGTCCATTCTCCAGGCAAGAATACTAGAGTGGGTAGCCATTCTCTTCTCCAGGGGATCTTCCTGATCCAGGGATCAAACCAGGGTTTCCCACATCGCAGGCAGACTCTTCACTGTCTGAGCCACCAGGGAAGCCCTTCACTTTCACACTCATACATCATAAGTGTGGGATATAAATCTGGGCTGTTTACATGCCACCCAATCAATAGCATTCTGTGACAGCAGCCCAGACTGAAACAAGCCTCCAGTGTAGAATTAATAAGAAGTGGTTAGGAACTAGATTCCTAACTCCGGAGCCTTTACCTGGGGGCCTTTATTTGCTTTCGGAAGATAAAATTTAAACAGAGTGGAGGAAGGGGGAGTTTATAAAGTGATTGCCTTGAAGAGAATTATTAAGATGCTGCGAGTCCCTCCCTACACTGCCATGTAAGGGGAAGGATGTGCTTTCTGTCACCTTAAACCTGGGTGGGGGCTGCCACTGGGCCACTGAAGGTGTGTGAGGACTGTCCCCATACTTAGGGGACACTGTGCACTGTAGAGAAAACTGGGTGGCACACAGCAGAAGAAGCGGGCATACAGCTGGGATGGGCCTACATCTTCCAGCTTTTACAGAAACGAGATGCAGACCATGAGGAAAAGCCAGCCCAAGTCCACTTTAAAACCTGCCAAAAGGTCTTCCCAGGAGGGCGTGAGGCCTCCAATAGTAAGACAGTGTATGAAGAACATCAGAGAACCAGGAGGAGAGCAGCAGCGTGGAGTTGGGAGAATTGCATAGTTTGCAACTAGGGAGCAGCAGGGGGTTCCGAGGCAGAGGCATTCCCAAGCAGCCCACCAGAGCATCAGCGAAAGAGTCAGCTAAAAATATCTGCCAGGCTGGGAGTGTGGAGAAAATGGCAGGTTAAGGAAGCACTCTCTTGTCCTTCCATGCCCCCTACCACCCCCACTCTTCCAACCAGAGGTCAGGAATAGCAGCTATGGGGATACAGCAGAGCTATAAATTACAGTGGGGGGAAAAAAAGCAGTTAATTCTGATTAGATATCAAAAAAAAAAAAAGATTTCACAAAGGTGGTAGAGCTTGAACTGAGGTTTAAAGGATAAAAAAAAATATTTCAAGAGACAGATGAAGCAGGGGAAAAGATTTTCAAGGTGAAGGAATCGTACAAGGCAAGGCACAGAGATGTGAAAGGGTCACATGCTCTAGCTGACGAGAGCAGAATCTGATGGAAGATGGTGCAGGGCCAGCTAGGAGAATGATGGAATTGGCAAGCTTAGGAATCCAAACTCTAGCCAGTGAGGAGCCACTGGTAAGACTGGTAAAAGGTAGAAGGATGAGTAAACTTGTAGTTGTGGAAGATAAGACTGGTTGTAGAGGCAGAATTTCAGAAGCAAGATATTTGAGGTGGGAAATGGAAAAACCAGTTATGAAACTACCATAACCACACAGGCAAGTTATATATAATTTTTTCTTTACTTATTCATCTGTGAATACACAAACATGTGATTTCCATGTGTGGCTATTTTAAATAATGCAATGGACATGGGAAAGCAGATATCTTTTAAAGATACTCATTTCATTTCCTTTGAATTAATGCTCACAAGTGGGATTGCTAAATCATGTGGTAGTTTCAATTTTAATTTTTTGAGGACCCACCATACTATTTTCCACAGTGACTGTGCCAGTTTATATTTCTGCTAACAGCACCCCAGGCTTCCCTTTTCTCAGAAACACTTGCCAGGATTTGTTATCTCTTATCTTTTTGATAATAGCCATTCTAACAGGTGTGGGGTGATTTCTCACCGTGGTTTTGATTTCCATATCCCTGATAATTAGTGATGTTGAGTACCTTTTCATGTGGCTGTCGGCCAATTGTTTGTCTCCTCTGAAGAAGTTTAGGTGCTTGGCCCACTTTTTACTAGGTTATTTGATTTTTTGCTACTGAGTTGTAAGAGTTTCTGTATATTGACTCCTTATAAGACATAAATATTCCTCAAGTTACAGTGGAGTTATATTTTAATAAACTCATCATAAATTCAAAATATCATAAGTCTAAAATGCATTTAAAATACCTAACCTACTGTATTCATTGGAAAAGACCCTGATGTTGGGAAAGATTAAGGGCAAGAGAAGGGGGTCACACAAGATTGCATCACCAACTCAATGGACATGAATTAGAGCAAACTCTGGGGGACAGTGAAGGACAGGGAAGGCTGGCGTGCTGCAGTCCAGGGGGTCACAAAGAGTCAGACATGACCTAGCAACTGAACTACGATCAAACATCACAGCTTAGCTTGACCTACATTAAAGACACTCAGAACACTTATATAAACCTACAGTTGGGAAATCATCTAACACAAAGCCTAATTTATAATGGTGTTGAACATCTCATATAATTCACTGAATAATGTTTTGAAGGTGTATGGCTATGGAATGGTTGGAAGTATACCAGTTGTTTACCCTTGTGATTACATGCCGAAGAGCTGTGGCTTGCTGCCACGGCCCAGTCTCATGATACAGTATAATAGTGCATACTTTTAGTCCAACAGAAGATCAAAATTCAAAGTGTAGTTTTTATTGAATGTGTATCACTTTTGTATCAATGTAAACAAAAAGAAAAATTCATTAAGTTGAACCAATGCAAGTCGGGGACCATCTGTACATGGTTGGCAAATATTTTATCCCATTCTACAAGTTGCCTTCTGATTTTGTTCATTTCTTTTGCTATACAGAAGCTTTTTAATTGGACTTATCTCATTACTGTTGTTTGCTTCTGATGCTGGTGATTTTGGTGTGATATCCAAAATATCATTGCTAAGAACAATGTTAAGGGACTTTTTCCTTATGTTTTTCTCTAGGAGTTATACAGTGTCAAGCTTTACATTCAAGCCCTTAATCCATTTGGAGTTGATTTTTATGAGTAACAGAAGATAAGGGCCAAATATCATCCCTTTACACATGAATATTCATTTTCAATAAGTATTCTTGGCTCCCTTGACATAGATTAGTTGACAGTATTTGGGTAGGTTTATTTCTGGGTACTTGATTCTTTTCCTTTAGTCTTTGCATCTGTTTTTATGCCAGGATCATACCATTTGGTTCCTATAGCCGAGTTACTTATAGCTTGAAATCAGCAAGTATGATGCCTCTAGTTTGGTTCCTAAGACTGCCTTAGTAGGAGTCATTTGTGAATCCATAAGAATTTTGGAATTTTTTCTGTATCTGTGGAAAATGTCACTGAAAATTTGTTAGAGATCACATTGAATCCATAGATACTGTTGAGTAGTGTGAACATTTTAACATTAACTCTTTCCATCCATAAACATAGGATGCCTTTCCTTCATATGTTTCTTCATCAATTTTTTTATCCATGTCTTACAGTTTTGAGCATATGCATTTTTCACCTCTTTAGTAAATTCATTCCTAAGTTTTGTATGGTTTTTTATGCTATTCTAAATGGGATTTTTTATTTCTTTTTCAGATGTTTCATTGCTAACATATAGAAATACAACTGACTTTTGTCTATGGATTTTGTATGCTAAAACTTTACAGAATGTGTTGACTACTTCAAACACTTTTTTTGGTGGAATTGTTAAGATTTTCAATATAGGAGATCATGTCATCAGCAAACAGAGACAATGTTATTTATTTATTTCTAACTTGGATTTATTTTATTTCTTATTCTTTGCCTAATCGTTTCAACTAGGACTTCTAGTACTCTGTTGAAAAAGAGTGATGAGAATGGGCACTCTTCTGTTATTGCCCTTAGAGGAATAGCTCACCGGTAAGCATAAAGCTAGCTGTGGTTTGGTTACCACTGGTCTTTACTATGCTGAGGTACATGCCTTCTATATCCAACTTGTTGAGAGATTTTTACCATAAAATAATGTGGAACTTTGTCAAATGCCTTTTCTATATCTATTAAGACAATCATATAATTTTTATCCTTCATTTTGTTAATGTGGAACATCAGGTCTTTTGATTTGCATATGTTAAACCATCCTGACATCCTAGGAACAAATCCGTTTTGCTCCTGGTGCATGATCCTTTTAATGTGCCGTTAAAATTGATTTGCTAGTATTTCATTGAGGTTTTGATGCCCCTGTCTAACTTCAGTATAAGATATGCTGGCCTCATAAGATGAGAATGGGAATTTTCCCTTCTCTTCAATTTTTTATAAGACTTTGAGAAGGATTGGCTTTAATGCTTCTTTAAATATTTGGTAGAATTCACTGGTGAAATCATCTAGTCCTGAGCTTTTCTTTTTACTCATTACTGGTCTGTTCAAATTTTCTGTTTTTCATTGATTCACTCTTGGTTCAGTTCAGATCAGTTCAGTTCAGTTGCTCAGTCATGTCCGACTCTTTGCGGCCCCATGAATTGCAGCACACCAGGCCTCTCTGTCCATCACCAACTCCCAGAGTTCACTCAAACTCATGTCCATTGAGTCGGTGATGCCATCCAGCCATCTCATCCTCTGTTGTCCCCTTATCCTCCTGCCCAGTCCCTCTCAGCATCAGAGTCTTTGCCAATGAGTCAACTCTTCATTCACACGAGGTGGCCAAAGTATTGGGGTTTCAGCTTTAGCATCAGTTCTTCCAACACCCAGGACTGATCTCCTTTAGGATGGACTGGCTGGACCTCCTTGCAGTCCAAGGGACTCTCAAGAGTCTCCTCCAAGGGACTCTCAAGAGTCTTCTCCAACACCACAGTTCAAAAGCATCAATTTTTCAGCACTCAGCTTTCTTCAGAGTCCAACTTGCACATCCATATATGACCACTGGAAAAACCATAGCCTTGACTAGATGGACCTTTGTTGGCAAAGTAATATCTCTGCTTTTGAATATGCTATCTAGGTTGGTCATAACTTTCCTTCCAAGGAGTAAGTGTCTTTTAATTTCACTCTTGGTAAGTTATGTATCTCTGGAAATGTAACCATTTCTTCTAGTATGCCCAATTTATTGCAGTAGTCTCTTATAAGCTTTTGTATTTCTGTGTAATGTTTCATCATTCATTTACAATTTTGAGTTATCTTTCATTTTTTTCTTTAGAAGTATGGGTAAAAGTTTGTCAATTTTGTTTATCTTTCAGTTTTATTGACTTTCTTTATTATTTCTCTATTTTATTTAATTCTGCTCTAATCTTAGTTATTGCCATTCTTCTGCTAATTTGGGGCTTAGTTTCTTCTTTTCTTTTTTCCTGGTTTTTTGAAGTGTAAAGTTAGGTTGTTTAATTGAGATCATTCTTTTTTCTTAAGGCAGTCATTTATCACCATAAACTTCCCTCTCAGTGCTCCTTTTGCTGAAGCACACAAATTTTGGAATGTTGTATTTCCATTTTCATTTGTTTCAAGATATTTTTTATTTCTATTTTTAATTAATCTTTGAACTGTTTGCTCAGGAGCATATTTTGTATCGATACATTTGTGAATTTTCCAGTTTTCCTCCTGTTACTGATTTATAATTTCATTAGAAATCGTTTGGTCAGAAAGGACACCTGGTATGGTTTCAACCATTTTTTAAATTGCTAAAATTGGTTTTGTTAACTAACATATAATCTCCCCTAGAGAATGTTACCTGTGTGTCTGAAAAGAATGTATTTTCTGCTGCTATTGAATAGAATGTATATGTTAGGTTCATTTGATCAATAGTGTAGTTCATGTCCAGTGTTTCCTTATTGATTTTCTGTCTGGTTGATCTATCCATTGTTGAAAGGGGGATATCGTATTCCTCTATTATGATTGGATTTCTGTCTCTTACCCACTTCAAATGTACAGTATTTGTTTAATATATTTAGGTGTTCCTATATTGGTGCATAAAGATTTATAAATGTTATATCCTCCTGATGAACTGATCCCTTTTTCTTTATGTAATTACCTTCTTTCCTGTTACAGTTATGATTTAAAGCCTATTTTGTCTGATAAAAATATAGCCACCCTTGCTCCTTTTTGGTTTCTATTTGCATGGAATATCTTTCCATCCCTTATCTTTCAGGCTGTGTGTGTCCTTGAAGCTAAAGTGAGTGCCTTATAGGCAGCATATAGCTGAATCTTGATTTTTATCCTTTCAGCCACTCTATTCATTTGTATTAGAGAATTTAATCCATTTATACTTAAAGTAATTATTCATACCCAAGTACTTACTGTTGCCATCCTCTTAATTGTGTTCTGGCTGTTTTGTAGCTCCATTCTTCCTCTCCTGCTGTCTTCCTTTATGAATTGATGGTTATCCATAGTGGTATACTTGGGATTCCCTTGTCTTTGTGTGAATCTACTATGGGTTTTTCTGTGGTTACCCTGAGCCTTATTTGAAACATTTTATAGATATTACATACTATTTTAAGCTGATAAATTCAATTATAATTTTAAAAACTCTGCCCTTTTACTGGTCTTCCCTCATAGCTCAGTTGGTAAAGAATCCGCCTGCAATGCAGGAGACCTGGGTTGGGAAGATCCCCTGGAGAAGGGATAGGCTACCTACTCCAGTATCCTTGGGCTTCCCCTGTGGCTCAGCTGGTAAAGAATCTGCCCGCAATGCAGGAGACCTGGGTGCGATCTCTGTGTTGGGAAGATCCCCTGGAGAAGGGAAAGGCTACCTACTCCAGTATCCTTGGGCTTCCCCTGTGGCTCAGCTGGTAAAGAATCTGCCTGCAATGCAGGAGACCTGGGAATACCTGGGTTGGGAAGATCCCCTGGAGAAGGGAAAGGCTACCACTCCAGTATTCTGGCCTGGAGAATTCCATGGACTGAGAGCTGGACATGACTGAGTGACTTTCACTTTCACTTCACCCTTTTACTAACCCCAAACACATTTTGTTTTTATCATAATTTACATCTTTATATATTGTATATTGATGAACGTTTTCATAGTTTGGGTTATTTTTAATAATTTTGTCATTTAACCTCATAAAGGGTTAAGTGGTAACAGACCACCTTACATTATTAGAGTATTTTAAATCTGACTATATATCTATCTTTACCATTATGTTGTATATTTTAGTAAGTATTTATGTTACTAATTAGCTTATTTTTGTTTCAGTTTGAAAAACTCTTTTCAGCATTTCTTGTGAGGTGGATCTAATGGTGACGTACTCCCTCAGTTTTTGTTTTTTTGGCAAGGTCTCTATCTTGCTTTCATTTCTGAAGAACAACTTTGCTGGATAAAGTATTTCAGGTAGTAGTTTTCTTCTTTCAGTACTGTGAAGATATCATCCCACTCTCTCCCAGCCTGCAAGGTTTCTGCTGAGAAATTCACTGGTATCTTTATGGGGTTTCCTTTTTATGAGAAAAAAGTTTTTCTTTTGCTGATTTTAAAATTCCTTGTCTTTGATTTTAGACAGTTTTATTATAATATGTCTTCAAGAAAATCATTTTGGATTGAAATTCTGGGGTAATCTATTAGCTTTATGAATTTGGATGTCCATATCTCTTCTCACATTTGCTATGTTCTCAGTCATTACTTCTTTAAGCAAGTTTTTTGCCCCTTTATCACTCTATTCTTTAGGACTCCAATTATGCTTAGGTTGTTTTACTTAATGGCATCTCATAAATTTTGTAGGCTTTTTTTTTTCCACTCTTTTATTTTTCTTTTAGCTCCTTTGACCGGACAATTTGAAATGCTCTGTCTTCAAGTTTCCTCTGCTTTGATGAATCTTCTGGTAAAATTTCTACTGAATTTTTCAATAGACAGTTCAGTTCTGTTAAACCATCAAGTATTCTTCAGTTCCAAATTTGTTTGGTTCTCTTTTGGTCTGCTCTTTGTTGAACTTCTCATTTTGTCCTTGCATTGTTTTCCTGATTTCATTAAATTGTTTACATGTATTCTCAGAGAGCATATATGGAACAATTATTTTGATAACTTCATTGGGCAAATCCTGGATCTCCATTGTTTGAGGCCAGTTACTAGAGGTTTATTATATTCCTTTGGTGGAGATGTGTTTGCTGATTCTTTATAGCCTTGTGTAAGTGTCTGCACATTTGAAGTAGTCCAAAAATTCCAGCCTTTATGGACTGACTTCAGTATGGAGAGCACTTCATCTGAAGATGGGGACACACTGGAGTATGCTGTGATTCTAGGTCAAGTGGTGCAGGGTGTCAAGGCATAGGGCATGTAGCATCTCTAGGTACAGAAGGGCATTATGTCTCATTGGCTGTCCACAACATTTACAACTGTGTGGTGTCTGGTGGGTTCTGTGGGCATCCACAGCATCTGCAAGGGCTGTTGAGGGTCCTTGGCAGTCCCTCCAGGTCCAGCAGCTAGGGACCAGGGTAGGCAGCAGTAGTGGCCAGAGAGGGTAGTATGTACACAGTCAGCAGCAGGACCCAGCTGCAGGTTCCAGTGTAATGACAGAAGCTGATGTACACATACACATACACAGTGGCAAAGGCCTCGACCAGCAAGGGTCAGGGCCAGCTTTGGGTTAGCACTAGTTGCTGCAGGGGCCCTGATTGTGTGTATGCTCCTGTGGGCCTGTGGGTTCAGGTCTCACCACATTTGCACACATAGCAGTGGAGGGCAATGAGAAGAGTCAGGCCAGAGGTGTGCAAGTGCATACCTGGAGAAGCTGGCACTGAGTGTGCGCACAGCAGTGATGGCAGCCGTGGGAATCCAGCCTGCTGCCTTACACTTGTACAGCACAGAGGCTGGGGCTGTTGCCAGTGCAGGTTCCAGGAACCAGAGGGGCAGGGAACCAAACTCAGGCTAGCGAATGCCACACCCACAGAGTGAAACCCATGACATCTCCAGGGGGCCTGTTGGCTTCTCCAGTAGCAAAAGCCATCGGTGTCCTCTGCAGAGTAGGTCACTGGGAACCCCAGTCACTCCTGCTCTGTGGCTGATATTGGCCATCTCTGCTCTTCTTCCTTGCCCCCAGCCATCTGTACACATCTCGGCTTTGCCAATTTTGGGGTGCAGTGAAATCAAAGTGGGTTCTTTGTTTAGTGTTCTGAAATCTGGTCGCTGGTCCCACTCTCCCTCTCCCTCCAAGGGGAACTCTTTCTCAGTGGGGAGCAGGGTCAGCCTGTGGGATGGGATGATGCAGCAAAGTGAAGCTATTGCTCCTTCACTTTTGTGTAGTTATTCTGTTGTTTGAATTTGGGGGGGGTGAGGGGAGGGGCTTGTTTTGGTCATTGCTCTGCTGCATTGCTGAAGCTTCTGAAGCACACTGCAGAGCTCTCCCAAGCTGTTTTTGTTCCTATCTTGCTAACTATTGATCTTTCAGGAGGGATGTTGGCTGGGGTCTCCACTCTGCCATCTTAGTGACTCATCTCCCTAACACAGGCTTTTTGAAGGAAAGGATTCTATATTATCCCAGGCCCTGTTACCCAATGGGTATTTAGTAAATTAACAAATACAGAAACAAAGGAATCAATCAATGGACATAAAAGTTCCTACCAAGATTTTTTTAAGGCAATAAGACTGAAGAGCAAAGAAATCACAAAGAAAACCTTCTCTCCCTAATCAGGCCTCTAGTCAGCCCAACCATTTGCCCTATTTATTTAAATCCTTCCTTCTTCAACTGGCTGCTCTGGCAAAAAACTGACACAGACTTTGCACCCTTTTTACTGCTTCACTAACTCTCCCTGGGACCTGGTGGCCTGCAGAACTCTTTACTAATAAATTACTGCAAGAGTACTCATGGGAGAAGTCTCCATTGTCAGACCAGCAGATGGATGGGTTTCTGATTTGATAGATGGATCCAGCCCATACGCTACTGCTCAAGACAGGCCTCTGTGGCATCAAAGCCCCTGGAGGACCTGAGCCCTCCTATGTGCTTGACCAACAATCTCAGCACCTTTATCTTATTTCAAAATCCAAACTGAACTTTCCAAAGCAAAGCAAAGCATTCCAGATTGGGTGGATTTATGCTTGTCAGCAGGAGGAGATCCAGGAGCTCATTATGACATAGAAGGTGGTTTGTTCAGTAAAACCACAAAAGCATAAATGAAAAGAGAAACCAATGAGCCGCACACCAACAAAATATATAAAACAGCAGGAACCACGCACACTCTAGTCCCATTAGGAAAACAGGAGGAGATTAAAGGGAGAAAACAAACAGTTTTAATGTTTTCATGTGGAATGGTTACGGCTTTTCCCAAGTCATCATTTATGAAAATAAATTTACTTATTTCTAGCAAGTATGCTAAATGTATGTGTTGGGGTAGGGTGGGGGTGTTGGGCCTCTTTCTCAGTTGTTTAGACTATTCTATTAATGAAGTCAAGAGCAGTGGTTAAACCACTTAGGTGGCCTGCTTAGTTTCACAGAGGATAACTCCATGCACCACCTCAGATCTCTCTGCTGCCTCAGGTCAGCCTTCCCTCCAAGCCAGCACTGACCACAGGCATTATGGGTAGACAAGCAATCCTTCTTCAGTTTGGAAAAGTGTCGAAACATTTATGCTTTAAATTGGTGAGTCATAATGTATCAATGTCACTTTTTTTATTTCTGCCATACTATGGGCTGAACTGTGTCCTTCCTGGAATCCATATGTTGAAACCCTAATATTCAGTACCTCAGAATGTGACTGCATTTAGAGATAGAGTCTTTGGGCGGCAGGGGGCCGGGGGAGGCATGCCGTATGGCTTTTGACATCTTACTTCCCCAACCAGTGAACCTGGGCCCATTTCAATGGAAACGCAGTGTCCTAACCATTGATAGGGTCTTTATAGAGCTAATTAAAAGTGAGGTAGGCCCTAAACCAGGCTTCCCTGGTGGCTCAGTGGTAAAGAATCTGCCTGCCAGTGCAGGAGGCCCAGGTTCTATCCCTGGTTTGGGAAGACCCCTGGAAAAGGAAACAGCAACCCACTCCAGTATTCTTGCCTAGAAAATCCCATGGACAGCGGAACCTGGCAGGCTACTGTCCATGGGGTTACAAAGAATCAGACATGACTAAGCTACTAACCAACAACAGCAAGGTCCTAATTCAACACAATTAGTTTCCTTCTAGGAATAGGAAATCTGGACACAGATACAGAGGAAAGATAACATGAAGACACAGGGAGAAGATGGCCATCGGCAAGCCAAGGAGAGAAGCCATAGAAGGAACCAAACCCATCGGCAATCTCAGACTTCCAGCCTCCAGAACTTGGAGGCAATAAGCTTTTTATTTCTTAAGCCACCCAGTATGCAATACTTTCTTTCTGTAACCCTAGAAAACCAGTATATGTCACATTTCCTCTAATTAACTTTGCGACACCAATAGAATTCACGTTCCAAAGCATCTAAAATGATGCCTGGTACAGAGATAGCACTCAATAAATAATTGTTTGGGGGAAAAAATAATGAAGATATATGTAACATAAGTCTAAAATATCATTTCTGAACTATTTTTCCCCCCTCTTACTCTAGTTAAATCCTGGTTATATTGTTTTAAAATGAATCAGAGAATTCAAACCACCAATAACTGTAACACACCATATTCAATTTTGCACAGCAGATATACAGTCTAATGGAATGTGCATGTGTTTTATGAACCTGCTTTCTCTCATATCCGCACTGCTGGTGATGGATTCTGCACTATCAGACTCAGCAGAAACCATCCTCTTTGTTCAGTTTTCCCATCACAAATCCAGGACCCAGGAAAACCTGTCTCAAACTCCCCCAAAATGCCAGCCTGTCCATCAGTCATAGGAGCTTTTACCAATGGCCACCTCCATCACCACCTCAAACCTAGAGCATCTTCCCCCCTTCAACTTAGCAAATCTTCACTGAACTCAGTGTTTAGCAATATACATAGCAAAGGGAAGTGGACAAAATGGATGTAGAAGGCCATGAGCCCAGTTTTCAAGTCTATTGATATACAGGAACCCAAGGCTGAGATGCAAGAAAGAATCAAGGAAGTATATGGCCTGAAGTCAGGAGGGAACCTGTGTTAGATCTAGAAAATGCGCTGCCCATGGCCAAGTCCTCTCCCCTCTGCAGCCTCAGCTCTTCCATCTGCAAAACTAGGAGGGCTAGCAAGGCCTTCTAGAAAGTCTCTTCCAGTCTACGGGACTGTGGATATGTGACCATTCAGACAGGCTGTCTTGACTGGTTGCAAAGACGGCAAGTTACCTCCAGGAAGCATGCAGGTAAAGAAAGTTACTCTTGGGTGCACAGGGGCTGGACATGAATGAGAAATCCCAAGAACAAGCAGCATTGGGGCTGATCTCTTGGTCTCTGCCTCCTTCCTTCCCTCCATCCATGGCTCTCTGCTTCTGTAATCCACACAGTTCTCTTCTGTCAACATATTATATATTTTCTGCTCCCTCATAATCTCCTTTTACATGTGGCTTTGGCCATGACTGTCCTAACTTCTGCCTCAGATCACTGGTAAATCTTCCCTGTATTTCATAGTTGCTGAGAAAGGACATCTGATGTGCTCGATAATCTTTTTTTTTTTTACCATCAAAATTCAAACTTTATTTTGTCTTAACGAAACATAATCTAAATGAGTTAATCAGTGTTTACATCTTTCTATACTTGTTTCTCAATTTTTTGAAGACAGAATAGCTTTACTGTTGTCAGACTTATTCTATTCTTAAGGCTTTTTTACTTTTTTTGTTTGTTTGTTTGCTTAATGCTTATTCCATTTCACAGTACTGTATTGGTTCTGCCATACATTGACATGAATCAGCCACAGGTGTAGACGATCTCCCCATGTTAAAGCCCCCTCCCACCTCCCTTCCCTGCCCATCCCCCCGGTTCATCCCATACACCGGCCCCAAGCATCCTGTATCCTGTCGATAATCTTTTTGCATCAGATTATCACCATAATCCACCCCGGGGCCACTGAAGATTTGGGTTGCTGGACCCAAACCACCAGCAATGGTCATCTGACTGTTCTGGTAATAAACACACATACTTTCATCACTGAATTAGAAATCTGAATCCCCACCACGTGCCACACTCTGGGCTAGATAGAATATTATTGTGACAAAGACAAGCCCAGTGATCCAGCACCTAACTCGGTGCCTGGACAGCCAGGAACTCCGGATCAACCGTCACTGAATGAGTATTTGAGCACCTCTACCTCATGGCTGTTCTCTCGCCCACAGAGGTGTGTAAGGCTGTCCCTGAAGAGACTGAGGACCCAGAGTCACACTGAGGAAAGGGATGAGTAATCAGGCAGGGTGAGTAACCAGGGCTGAGGCCCAGGGCATCTCTGCTGAGGCAGCAGACATGTGATGGCTGGGCAGCTTCCCTTGAAAGGGTCGATCTCCCCATGTTAACGCCCCCTCCCACCTCCCTTCCCTGCCCATCCCCCCGGTTCATCCCATACACCGGCCCCAAGCATCCTGTATCCTGTCGATAATCTTTTTGCATCAGATTATCACCATAATCCACCCCGGGGCCACTGAAGATTTGGGTTGCTGGACCCAAACCACCAGCAATGGTCATCTGACTGTTCTGGTAATAAACACACATACTTTCATCACTGAATTAGAAATCTGAATCCCCACCACGTGCCACACTCTGGGCTAGATAGAATATTATTGTGACAAAGACAAGCCCAGTGATCCAGCACCTAACTCGGTGCCTGGACAGCCAGGAACTCCGGATCAACCGTCACTGAATGAGTATTTGAGCACCTCTACCTCATGGCTGTTCTCTCGCCCACAGAGGTGTGTAAGGCTGTCCCTGAAGAGACTGAGGACCCAGAGTCACACTGAGGAAAGGGATGAGTAATCAGGCAGGGTGAGTAACCAGGGCTGAGGCCCAGGGCATCTCTGCTGAGGCAGCAGACATGTGATGGCTGGGCAGCTTCCCTTGAAAGGGGAAATGGGTGGGTAAGGATGTGGAGGCCAAAGGTCATAATAAAGGTAGACTCCACAAATGCTAAACATAGTACATTATCTGGAATGCAGGCTGGGTTGCCCCATAAATGATGGTACTTTATCTTCTATACCCTCCTTTTCTGCATCCATAATTAGATTTATCAGGAGCTATGTGGGTCCTTACCCTCTGAATCAAACCTTCTGGAGATGGGGAAAGAAATACCAGTCAGTCTCCCAACCATAAGGCTCTCCTTGGATGGGCCAGGCCTCTATACACACTGAGGACCAGGTCAGACATTAAGACCCTTTGATGACAAGTGACTCTTGAGCCACTTGTGTGACATTGAAAAAACTCACTTAACCTTCTGGACTTTGATTTCTCACTGGTAATATGAGAATCAGATCTTTCTTACATCGTTTTTTGAATTCTAATGAACAACAGAGAAGAAATCAGATTTCTTAAATGGCTTGTGAAAGCACAAAGTCCTAAGCATGTTTAAATTTAACAAAATTAACAACTTTAATTATAATGAATCAGAAAACAGTCTGTATTTAGGTATGGAGGGGAAAAAGAAAGAAATACACCAAAATGGCCAGTTATCGCTGCTAGATAAAGGTAGTTATTTCCAGATGGTAAGATGTGGGTGATTTTCATTTCTTCATACTTTTATCCTATATTTTTCAAATTGTCTAAAATAAAAGTATGATAAGGTAAAAAATCTTTAAAAAATGTGTGGGTCAGTGAGATTCCACTTTCTTCCTTGGCTATACTAGCTGCCTTCTGAACATTTTATTGTTCTGTTGCTAAGCGTTCACTTAGAGGCTGGGCAAAGAAAATACAAGAAGGTCAGCTTCAGACCAGTCAACTTCTGCAGCATGTTCTCGCCCCTTTGAAAGGATGGACTGGAAAGAGAAGGCTGGAACCTCGCAGCCAGCCGAAATGAGGCTGAGACGGCAGGCTCGCGTTTCAACTGCTCAGGCTGCCCCGGCATCCCGCTACCAAGAGTTCACTCTGCCTCGCTGTTTCGTCTCATTTGGGGACTCCATATGATGTTCTCATGAAAATTACTTAAAAGAAAAAGATGTTCTCAGGTCCTCAAGTAAAGGGGGATGCAGTTTCGAGCTTCTGAGAGTTATAAAGAGATACTATATAACTGGACACAACCCACCAGCAATGGTCATCTGACTGTTCTGGGAACAAACACACACGCTTTCATCACCAAATTAGAAATCTGAGTCCCCATCATGTGCCAGACTCTGCATTAAATAGAATATTATGCTGACAACAGACAAGCCCAGTGATCCAGCACCTAACACGGTGCCTGGACAGCCAGGAACTCCGGATCAACCGACACTGAATGAGTATTTGAGCACCTCTGCCTCCACGGCTGTTCTCTCGCCCACAGAGGTGTGTAGGTTCAACCTGAATGTAACTAATTAGATGTAATTCTCTGACCCTCAAAGACTCTCTTTTGTGTTAAATATTGAACATTGCAAAAAGGTTTGAGGATGTCCGTTAGAATAATCTAACATTGTGTGTTGTTTAGTCATTGTGTCTAACTCTTTGCGACTCTATGGACGGTAGCCCTCCAGGCACCTCTGTCCATGGGATTCTCTGGGCCAGGATACTGGAATGGGTTGCCATTTCCTTTTCTAGGGGATTTTCCCGACCCAGGGATCAAACCTGTGTCTCCTGCTTGGCAGGCAGATTCTTTATCACTGAGCCACCAGGAAAGTTCAGTCTAACATTACATGTTCTCTATTTCTTATATGATTTTTACTCTTTCATGCAGCATATAACTAAATCCCTAAGCAACTCAGTTCAAAATCACACCATCGAAACCCTTGGGCCAGTGTACATGTTTGTCTTTATGAGGGTTTGGAAATCATTAATAAGTATTCTCAAAATTTTAATAACAAAAACATTTTTATTACTATTTTGAGGACTATTTCACAAATTCTAGGACAAGTTAATTAAAATCAGCTCACTTATGTTTTGAAAGAATGGTAATTACAGAAAAACAAAAATATCATTTCATGAGAAAAGCACTGTTCCAATATGCTAAAGCTACCAAACTTTTATAAATATCTGCTTGCCTATTTCTATCATAATCAAGGCAGTTTTTACTGCAAAGCACATCTGAGAGTGTAACAAGCAGCAAAACAATTAAAATTCTGGTTAAGGAAGGAAATCATGTGAAAGATCCTGGCATATTTATTGACTGTTTACGCTGCTGCTGCTGCTGTCACTTCAGTAGTGTCCGACTCTGTGCAACCCCATAGACAGCAGCCCACCAGGCTCTCCCGTCCCTGGGATTCTCCAGGCAAGAATACTGGAGTGGGTTGCCATTTCCTTCTCCCATGCATGAAAGTGGGAAGTGGAAAGTGAAAGTGAAGTCAAGTCCAACTCCTAGCGATCACGTTGACTGCAGCCTACCAGGTTCCTCCATCCATGGGACCTTTCCGGCAAGAGTACTGGAGTGGGTTGCCATTGCCTTCTCTATCACCCTCAAAATGGAGGCAAGGGGTATTATTTAGCCCTTTGGAACTGAATTACAATCAAAGATAAAGGAGACAAAGAAATGTCTCAATTCATGTCAACATGAATGACAAAACCACTACAATATTGTACAGTAGCCTCCAATTAAAATAAATTAATTAACTTAAAAAAAAAAAGAAATGTCTCAAAAGCTAAACTTGAGCATCAAAGACAGACAGGATAGTAGATGTTATTAAGAAATTATGTTTATATTTTGTTTTCAAATTATCAGTGTATTCTGAGGCATTTAAGGATTAAATAAGTCTGATGTTTGCTTTCAAGTAATCTAGGGGCAATGAAAAATTGGGGGTGATCTATGACACAAGAGCTACAAAATCAGTAAGACTGGCCATTTACTGAAAATTGTAGAAGCTGGGTGATGGGGACACCAGTGGGTCCCAGACTTGTCCTTAGCAGCCAGGGAGCTTCAAAAATACTGATGGCTATTTTAACTCCCAGAGACTGTGAGTTAAATGGCCTGGGAGGATCCCTTGGCATTGGAATTTTTAAAAGATCCCTAAGTGATTCTAATATGCAGGAACCATTGGGTTTACTATTCTCTATACTTCCAAGTTGGAGAAGGCAATGGCACCCCACTGCAGTACTTTTGCCTGGAAAATCCCATGGATGGAGGAGCCTGGTAGGCTGCAGTCCATGGGGTCACTAAGAGTCGGACACGACTGAGAAACTTCACTTTCATGTTTCATTTTCATGCATTGGAGAAGGAAATGGCAACCCACTCCAGTGTTCTTGCCTAGAGAATCCCAGGGACAGGGGAGCCTGGTGGGCTGCTGTCTATGGGGTCGCACAGAGTCGGACAAGACTGAAGTGACTTAGCAGTAATACTTCTGAGTATATCTGATTATTTGCAGAGCAAAAGTGGTTGTTTGTTTTTTGTAATGCAATAGAAATGAAAGATAGTTGACATATGAGTGAGGGGAGGGGCCCTGCCCCTCCTTGTCTGAGGACTGAGGACTCCTGGTGCAGCTCTGAGTCTTTAATCTCAGCCCCTCTCCACCTGCAGCTGGCTCCCCACCTCTTCATTCTCAAAGCTGGGTGGGAACCTGAGGAACATGTGCAACCACAGCAGCCCACGAGCTCCACCCTCAAGCCCAGAAAAGAAAGAAACCTGAGTATGGGAGTCTGGACCTCCCAACGCAGCCTCCTCTTCACCCCTCCCTTCCACTTGGCCACCCCCACACTGTCCTCTCTGGGCTCATTCTTTTGCGACAGTGAATTATCCACTTTTATCTCCTGCCAGGAAGGGAAGGCCAGGGCTTCCTAACAGCCCCATGATTGAGCTTAATCATCCCTGGATGGATGGATACTTTTTACCCACTTATTTCTAGCAGGACCTGCAAGGTCCTCTCCCCTGGCTTCCCAAAGACCCCCATGGACAGGCCCATCTGATGGGATAATGCTTCCTTTTAACCAGAAGATCTCAATAGTAGGTTTCATGTGCTCAGCTGTGCTCACGGTGGGGATGTGATTTTCTTTCATGAAAATGCTATTATTATAGAACTCCAGGCTCACCATCCTCTCTACAATAGTTCTCTATTATTTGTGAGGAAATGGTACTTCAGAGAGGGATTTGCATGTGGCTCTCTAAAACAAGCCAAGCATGGCTGACAGTCAAAGGCCTCCATACAAACAGTAACTCCAGCCAGCTTCCAGTCACCCTGAGGAAAGGGACGAGTAACCAGGAGAGGGGAGTCAACTGTATGTTCCTTTCACCAACTCTATTACCCCCAAAATGGGGGGAAGGGATATTATTAACCCAATGCCTAGCTATGGCCAGAATGTGAGGAAACCCCCAAAATGAAACCGAAAACCTAGCAAATTGAATCCTGACTTTATACCTGTGGCTCCAAGAGTGTTCTCCTTCCTTCTTTCTTCTTTAGTTAAGCCCTTCATAGATGTTGGTCATTGTTAGAGAAGCAGAGTGAGCTGTCTGAGCCTCAAAAAGGCAAAGAAAATGAAGGTATGAAGAACCCAGCATGTGCTGCTGTTCTAGACACTTTATAGTAGAGGTTGTACTCCCAACATCCATAGGGTCAGGGATGGAAAAGGAACAAAGGAAGCAAGTTGAGCTGGGCATGCCCTTGGGCATGGTGGGGACTACACTGCCTCAAGAAGGCAGCCATGACTTAAGTGTTAGACCATACTTTCCTGCAGAAATATTGGCTTCATGTAGCCAAATCTATTTTTTTCACAGAAGCTGCAAACCTAGAATCCCAAGCGAAATCTCTCTGTTTTTAAATGGTGGTAAAGAATTCCATTTTCAGGAAAAAAAATTTTTTTAATGTGGTGGCAAACACTACATTTTAAAATATAGGTATGTTTGGACTGGACAGCCCTGGATTGAAATCTGCTGTCTTGCTTATATATCAATCTCTCTCCACTCCTTCCCCAAATATCCTTTAATCAGCTCCCTGGCTCCCAGAGCACCCCAAACAAACTTCTGGTGGCAATGTATCTTCTACTGCACAGAAAGCTTTCATGGACATATTGGCATCCAAACCTGCCAGGAAGGGACCAGGGCTCATTGCCTGGGCACCCTCAGTACCCAGCTTGTGACTGGCTTATAGGTCTTGAATGTGTGAATGTTTGTTGCATGACTGAATGAATGAATCCACCTCTCATGTACTCCTCACCACCAACCCACCATGCTGGTGTTCTTATTCCCAGCACACAGAGGAGGAAACTGAGCCTTAGACCAGACAAAGGGCTTGTCCCAAACCCTCAGTTCCCACCACGTCTCCCAAATCCAAGCCTGTGCCCTTTGGGCAGCACCACTGCCTCCTCCACGGCATATTCCTCCTCACCTGCCAACATGCTGCACCTACTGAAAACCATAGTCTTGACTTAAGAGACAAACAGCACGTTTTTAAAATCACATCAGAAGTCCTCTACTTTTCAGCTCAAAGTGTCACCAAACTACTCACCAACTACTTACTGTTGTGGCCTGTACCCTTTGCTGGGTCAAGGTCTAAAGTGGGTCCGCAAATCAGTATTTTAAGATACCTATTAAATACGTGCTTGTTAACTGTCCTGATCCTCCCCCAACAACACAGAGCAACTATTCTGACTCCTGCCTTTTAATTATTTAAAAGAAATATAACCAAAACCAAAACCCTGCTCTCCATATGAAGAAGCGGAGCAGCGTGTGAAAATGATTCCTATGCAGTGGCACTCTCTCAGACACCGGACTCCCTGGGAGAGATGCTCTGACCCCCGGACCGGACCATGGCCACACCACTCCCCGGGGAGAGGGGCAGCAGGAGTTCTCCCCTTCTATTAATAACAAATGCACGCCTGTTCCAGAGAAACTGACCTGCTGGCTTCAGTTCTAGCCTAGGCATCAGCAAGAATCCCAGAACCTCATGCAGGCACCCTCAAACCACGAGAAGGCACGGGGTCCCTCATACCCTTCAAGGAACTGTTGGGCATTCAGAGCTGCGAGTACCTTGGCGGCCGAAATCCAAGTGCCTGGCCTGCCACCTTATGGACACTTGAAGGAAAACACCATGATGGGCCAGATCCCAGTGCCCTCTGCCTGCAGATTATCACTCTCCACTGGGAGAGAGCAGGCAGAGAGATGGAAATTCAGATGAGCTGCAGATTAATGTGGCAAAATTAAAAGAGAACCCATGAGGAGGACTCGGGGATAATTTTTCCTCCATTTAATTAACGCTTTATATTAGGAATTGTGTGAAGTTTAAATGCTCTAAATCCAAACCACAGATGCATCTCTCAATTATGATCTAGTGGTTCTTAAAGTCTGGTGGGTGTCAGAATCTCCCAGAGAGAGTCTCAAACTGTAAATTCCCTCCCCACTCCAATCTATTTACTCAAAATCTAGGTCCAGTAATGGTTGATTCATTTATTTATATTGTGAAGGTCTTCCCTGGTAGCTCAGTGGTAAGAAATCCGCCTGCAATGCAGGAGATGTGGGTTCAGTCCCTGGGTTGGGAAGATCCCCTGGAGGAGGGAATGGCAATTCACTCCAGCATTCTTGCCCGGAGAATCCCATGGATAGAGGAGCCTGGCGAGCTGTACAGTTCATGGGGTTACAAAGAGTGGGACACAGCTGAAGCAACTTAACACACTGTGGTAAAACAACGTAGCATAAAATTTCCACCTTAACCATTCTTAAGTATACAGTTCTGTAGTCTTAAATATGTTCACACTGTTATGAAACAGACCCCCAGAACATTTTATCCTGTAAAACTAAAACTGTCCTCTAAACAATTCCCCATTTTCCCCAACCCACAGCCCCTCATAATCACTATTTCACTTTCTGTTTCTGTGAAGTAACCTTCAGCTACTGCACATAAGTGGAATCATGCAGTACTTTTCCCATCATGACCGGCTTAATTCACCTAGCATCCTGTCCTCAAGGTTCATCCACACAGGAGCACGTGACAGGATTTCCTTCCCTTTTGAGACTGACTTCCATTCCAGTGTATGGAAAGACTACATTTTGTTTATCCATTTATCAATGGACATTTAGGTTGCTTCTGCCTTTTTGGCTATGGTGAACAATGCTGCTGTTGACATGAGTTTGCAAATATCTTTTCAAGACCCTGCTTTCAATTTTTTTCACTATAAAACCAGAAGTGAGATTTGGGATCCTAAGGGATTTCTACAGGGCACCTCTAGCTTTCATGGTTCCTTGGGTGGTCTGGATACACAGCAGAATCACAAATGTGGCCCCACCCCTTCACCATACAGTCTAGGAAATTAGGGCTCTGGGGGGTGGGGATGGGATACTTGAGGATGCCACTGGGGAGGTTTTGCCCACCCTCTCCTATCTAAGGAATAAACTTCGAGTTCTGTGTAGTTCCAGTTACTCAACCTGCATACAGCCTGGAGAACAGAGTGAATAAGCAAATAAAGTAACTTCAAACAGTGATTTTGCTGTAAAGCAAACAAACCAGGGTTAGTGACAGAGCGACTTGGAGTAGGGACTCCTATTGCTTATGCAGCACAGACTGCATGCAATTAGGCGCTGTCCTAAAGGCTTCACTTACGCTATAAACTTCACAAAACAACTTATGACCTAAGGATATCATAATCCTTACTTAGAGCTGAGCAAAACGATGCACAGAGAAGCTCATTGTTGACTATTACAAGCACATGATAGGGCCAAGAATGGAAGCCAGGCAGTCGGGCTCTGGAATCCCTGTGAAGGGCCAGAAACAGGTGACATGAGACCAGAGGAGAGGTCAGCCAAGCATGGTTCTGGGATGAGCATCCCAGAGAGCAAACACAAAGAGGCAGGAACCAGCTCCCAGAAAATGAAGGAAGACTGAAGCGGCCAAAGCAGCAGGTGGAGTCAGAGGAAAAGAGGGGAGCACACAGCAAAGCGAGATCAGATCACAAGAGGGTCTCACTGGCTGGAATGAGGAGGCTGACTTTCACTCTACTGACTCTGCGAAGTCACCAAAGAAATATGAGCAAGGGACCGATGTCAGCTTTGCTTTCCCGCTGACAGGCTTCCTCGATGATGTATATTAAATACAGTTCCAACAAGAAACCTAAGTCTGGTGTGGACCCCGAAGGGCCAAGTCTCAGAGCTCCTGTATTCTCAGCCATGTTTCACTGATATTCTGTGCACACTCAGGATGTCTGAGGCTACAGCATCCCATCCATTTCTCATGAGCATCTTCACACGGAGTCCAGCTCTCCTGTTAGGTATAACTTAACTGATGACCCACATCCACTTCAACTGCAGGTTCCATACTTTGTTTCCATCCCTTATGCTACCATCAGACCTCATAGCTCTGCAAACAGTACTTGATCTCTTTGGAGTTATAATATTTCACTACAGAAAGACAAGATGACTTGCCCCCACTTGGGACATCCATGAAGACCCACAACTGCAGCAGGACATAAACGAGTGTGAATGAGAAACTGTAGTCCACCAAGAGAAGAGTCAACCAAAGAAAGATGAGTGTTAGTATTTTTACTATGAATTACCATGAGATATCTCTCCATCTACATAAACCCCAGAAGATCAAAAGAGCTTTTAACGTACCATTTTTTAAACCTTTGTTCCAAGGTGGAACAGAGAATTGTTAGGAATGGCTCGTCCCTGAAGCTTTTGTGTACTAACAATCTCTGCCTTTTATAATGACCAGTTCACTTCAATGCCAAAAGGTCTAAACCCTCTGCTATCCTGAATTGCTTTGTTTCGTCTCATTTTTATTGACTAGGACACTTAGGACAGTGTCCCTCCCCACAGCACTCTGATTTCCTTGTGGGGACTTGCTCCGGCGCCCCATGGGATGCTGTCCTTGTCCGACAATAAATCCAGGTGCCTGCTCTGCCACAGTGGGAGCTGGAGTATTCCCAGGAGGCTCCTTTTGTTTTGTCCTTCTTTCCACTAAGTTGGTACAGGATGACCATGTTACTTTAGCTCAAATCAGTTATGTGTCCTTGACTCAGCCAATCAAATACTTGCTTCCCTGAGATGTTGAATCATGACAGAAAGATACAAGGGAACTGGCAAGAAATTCAGGTTTGCTGATGAGACCAATGAGCAGAGCCTGCTACCAGGACTTTCTAGCGCAACCTGGTACCCACCTTCTCCAGGTCTAGGATTTCAGCCCTTACTTTCATGTTAGGAGCAACCTCATAAACTTCTCAAAGGATAATTAGTCCCTTTATGCTAAAATTAGCTAATGTTTCTGTTGCTTGCAATTAAAATTAAAAAAAAAAAAAAAACAGTCGGCTCAACAATGAACAGTCAAGGATTACAGCTAGGTATCAATAAGCACCTAAAATCTGTAAGGAGTTACATGCCTCTGCTCTCTAGAAATAAAATGACAAGCAAAGGTGGGGGAATTCTTTTTCTTCCATACTGCAGAGGTGTAGAGGTAAGCACTCCAGGGCTGGTATGGTGTTTCCATGATGTTCATACTGTTTCAGACATCTGCTGTGTTTCTGTTCCACCGTCATTAACACATGCATCCATCTACAAGGCTTTCTTACTTGATGATCACTGTGGCTTTAGTCATCCTAGCCATGTTCCGGGCAGGAAGGGGATACAAGGGAAATGTCAGAGTCTCCTGCCAGCTGAGTGAATTCCCTTGAAATAATCTGCTGAAAGTAACTTCTACCCAAACTTCATTGACTACCCAACCTCAAGGAAAGCTAGCAAATGAAGTATTTTTTTTAAACTGGGCAAGTTGCCACATGCAAATATATAGAACTCTGTCCTTCAAAGGGGGAAGAGGGATAGCGAGTAGTCAGCTAGCAATCTCTTTCCCAGGTGGCTCAGTGGCAAAGAATCTGCCTGCCAATGCAAGAGATGCAAGAGATGCAGTTTCAATCCCTGGGTCGGGAAGATGCCCTGGAAGAGGAAATGGCAACCCACTCCAGCATTCTTGCCTGGAAAATTCCATGGATAGAGGAGACTGACAGGCTACAGTCCATGTGATCACAGTCGGACACGACTGAGTGAGCACACTCACAGGAACCACATCCAATCTCTTTCATGCCCTGCTTTTTTAATTTTCAATTTAATTTTTTTTTAATTTTTTAGTTGGGGGGGAGCATACCACATGGCATATGGGATCTTAGTTCCCCAGCCACTGATTGAACCCATGCTCCCTGCAGTGGAAACATGGAGTCTTAACCACTGGACCAGCAGGGAGGTCCTGCCCTGCTTTCTGAGAATTGCTGAAGTTGCTGAGTACTCCCATCCATCTTTCCTCAACCTTCCTTCCGCCAGAAAAGATTCCCTAGTGTAAACTCTAGTTATGAGAAAAACTACAGGAAACTGTCCATATCCATAAGCCTGACTTGGAATTCTGGTTCTAACACATCTTTAGTGAATGACTTTGGAGGAACTTAGTTGCCTCAAATGTAAAACTTGCTTCAATTAAGGGGGACTGGACTAGATGATGGGGGCTGCCAAGGAGACACTAGTGGCAAAGAGCCCACTTGACAATACAGGAGACATAAGAGACATGGGTTCGATCCCTGGGTCAGGAAGATCCCCTGGAGGAGGGCATGGCAACCCACTCCAGTAGTCTTGCCTGGAGAATCACAAGGACCGAGGAGCCTGCTGGGCTGCAGTCCACGGGGTCACACAAAGTCAGACACAACTGAAGTGACTCGGCACACGCGCAGCCTAGATAACAATCTACAGTCCCATTTAGTTCAAAGATGATGTGAAATTAACTTTTCCAATAGTTAGAGTGTCTAACAGCCCTGCCAAGGGCACCAAGTTAAAAGAGAGACACGGGTCATAAAGTGAGTAAGACTTCTAAAATTCTTCTCAGGCTTTACCTGCAGCGATAGGCTTGAATTGTGCCTTAAGCTCAGAAATCTGTTTGCCTGAATTTCAATAGAAATTAGAGACAGAAAGCTACTAGGATGCAAAACCAGGAGTGAACTTCCTTACCTGAGGGAGCTAGGAAGGAAGGAGGGGAAACTGAAACTTTAGGGCAAAAACAGATCTTTGAAAGACAATTCTCCATGCATCTCAGCTCATACTACAAGCACAGGCACTGACTGCTTTTGTTCCAGACTATCTGCCCCAGCATGTCTATATAAAGAATAGTCTTGGAAGATAGAGACAGTATCTCTCTCCAGAGCAAAGGGCAAGTTTGCTAACTGACCATGAAATAGAGATGTCTTCCTCTGGTGCTAAGGGCAGGCATGCTTACTGCCCATTATAAAAGATTTTGATTCCCTAAACTCAGGATGCCCCTCTTGTAACTCAGTCCACTACATGTCTGTATTACGTGGCTTGCTTCATATCATCCGGAGAGAAAGGGGACAGGGCACTATGTCACAAATGCTGATATTCTGGCTACTGCGACTGTGGGAAGTAATGAGGTTCTTACAGGAGTCCAGCAGCATCCATGAAACTGTTGTGGGCTAATTGATAGGGCTTGCAAGTTGCAAGTAGAGTAAAATCCCAGGTCTTTCATAGTCTAGCATCCCTTTCCTCTTTATCACCTCCCCAGCCAGCTTCCCTGACCTAGCTCCCAAATGTAAACAAAAGGCCCTTAGCTTACAATCATCTCCCAGAAAATATAAATATTTTAACACTACACTAAATTATAGAAATCTCAGAATACTTCCCTGTGTATTTTTAAGAACTTTCTGCTTGCAGAAATAATCCCTCCAACACTTAGCTCCATGCTGTGGTTAAACCCTCAGCATAAAATATTCAAAGAATATTTAACAAAAGTGATGGACCTTTCCTGTATGGATCAACCACATGAGTCACAAGAAAGGGGTTGTGTATCAAACCCAAAATTTAGGGAATGTACATTTATCTCCAGCTTTTATCCTCTAACATTATCTGGCTGAGTTGCTGACAGCTGATTCTTTTCTCCTTTTTATGAACTGGAAAGTTAAGGGAATGAGGCTGCAAGTAACAGGCTAAGC
This sequence comes from Madoqua kirkii, assembly GCA_006408675.1. Lineage (NCBI taxonomy): Eukaryota > Metazoa > Chordata > Mammalia > Artiodactyla > Bovidae > Madoqua > Madoqua kirkii. The sequence continues at coordinate 71,411 of SJYC01118184.1, read as the reverse complement.
TGATAGTGGGTGAACTGTCCACACTGTTTGACTTCCCAATATTAAAACCCTTGGTCACCGGAGATACACACAAAGAACGATCAGATAGAAAATAATCTACTCTTGGTCATGCCCCACAATCTGCTGTCATCTGCCAGAGCTGCAGCAGAAGTCAAACACTGAACAGTAATAAAAATGATAGCGATCAGCTCTGCCAATGCCATTCATTCCCAATCCGTCTGTACTCCGTGTACATCAGAAATTCATCCCTCAGAGAGCAAGAACGTGCATGATTCAACCATTAAACCCAAGCATGACTCTTCTCTCACCTATGAGAAAAGTCTATAGTGAAAGCCACCTTTCTAAATTTCATTCTCTTCAGAAAATCAATAGAAGACTATTTTCATAGCACAGCCACACTGACAAACAGCCTCCTGTTTTTCCTAAGGGAATGGCTTTACAGTAAGATCATCAAATGCTAGAGCTAACTGGGACTTCGGACGTCTCCCAACCCAAACCTTCTTTTTCACATGATGCTCAGAAGGAGCTAGTGATCACCTAGAGTGCACGGCAGTGTCCATGTTCCACGGCTCTTTCTACAGCATCCCTCTGCCTCAGGGCTCTTGTATTTGTTGTTTCCTCTGTCTGGAACACTCTTCCCAAGTCATGGTTGCATGGCACATTCCTTCACCTCCTTCAAAATGTAAATGTCTTAGTGAGCCCTTCCCTGCCTATCCTGTTTTGTAATTGCATTCATCCACACTTACTATCCACTTTTCTGTTATAGTTTCTTCACAGAACAATTACCTTCCAACGTATTCTGTAATTTAATTACTTGCTTATGGTCTCTTCCCACACTAGACTGTAAGCTGCATGTAGCTGGGGAATTTGTGAGTTGGCTAGCCATCACGGTATTCAATGGATATCTATTGGCAAAATGAGCAATCTACCCCAACAAGCCTACATCTAGAGATTACAAATCCAAATTTCTGTAGGAAACAGGCAGGAAATGTCAAGGGTCAGATAGGGACAATGGCAAACCGGAGAGCTCATGCTACCACCTAAAAAGGCCAGCTTTACTTAGCACAAGCGTATCACTGCCATGTGACTCTACTGTTTATTTTGATTTTTTACAGGGAAGCCACAAATTGGAATTTGGAGATAAAAAGTAAAATCGACTGATTTTTACAGATGATAATTTTTTCAATGCTGTACTGCATGGTTTGTAGAATGTTAGCTTCCAATCAGAGATCAAACCTGAGGTCAAACCTGTGCTCCCTGTAGTGGAAATCCAGTCCTAACACTGGACTGCCAGGAAATTCCTGAGAAAAAAAATTTAATTAAATAGTGAGCATACTGTTTAAACTGAGCAGACTGTGCAAATGGTACCAATTTGGGACCTCTCTTTGGCCCAAACTAGAAAGTGGTTGGAACAGGGGCAGGGAGGGGTAGGGGGAGAAGGTATACTTCAGAAAACTTCTCCTTTTTCTGAGTGTCACTGCAGAGCTTAGAAAGAGGAACAGCCGGCCAGGTTTTACCTAGCCTAAGAAGCCAAGAGATTAATTGAAGAACTGGTTCATGGAGGTTCAGAATAATCACTGCACCCAGAATTTCCCCCAAATAGATCAGAAAGTCTCTCTCTCAGAAGGAACAAACCCAAGAGGTTTCTCAATGTGTGTTTCATGAAAAGCACTCTATCCCCACAGGCTTGGCTGAGTCTTCATTGAGAGTTAATTGATTAAGGACTTAAATGTAAGACCTGAAACCATGAAATTTCTAGAAGAAAACATAAGCAAATGCCCCCTGACATGATTCTTAGCAATGATTTTGTCAGGTATGACCCCTAAAGCATAAGCACTGAAATGAAAAATAAATAAGCAGGACTACATTAAAATGAAAAGCTTCTGCACAGAAAATGAAACAATCAATGAAAAGATGACCTATGAAATGGGAAAGAATATTTGCAAACAATATGTCTGATAAGGGGTTAATATCTAAAATATATATTTTAATAAAAACTCATACAACTCAATACAAAAATAACAAAAACAAATCATACAATTAAAAGTGGACAAAGAACACAAAAGTTTTTCCAAAGAAGACACAGGAATGGTCAACAGGTACAAATGTTACTCATTATCAAGGAAATGCAACTCAAAACCACACACCTCATGCCTGTCAGAGCGACTATGAACCAAAAGATAACAAGTAACAAGTGCTCTAAAGGATGTGGGGAAACGGGAGCCTCTGTGTACTGTGAGAAAGTAAATCGGTGCAGCCACTCTGGAAAACAGGAGGGAGGCTCCTTAAAAAATAAAAATAGAATTACCATGTGATCCAGCAATTCCACTTCTGAAAATATATCCAAAGGAAACGAAAACCCTATGACAAAGAGGTATCTGCACCCTCATAGTCACTAACAACATTATTTATGACAGAAGTTATTATAGAGATAAAAGGAACAGATGGGTTTTTCCTTAGAAAGAGGAACAGACAAGTTTCACTTAGCCTAAGAAGCCAAGAGATTAACTGATGAACTGCACAGCAAAGGAAACAATCAATCAAATAAAATACATACATACATACATACACACACTCATACACACACACACACACACACACACACACACACACTCCTGTGTGTGTGTGTGTGTGTGTGTGTGTGTGTATGAAATTACTCAACCATAAAGGAAGGAAATCTAGCAATCTGTGACCACATGGACCTTGAGGGTATAATGCTAAGTTAAAAAGAAATCAGAGAAAGACAAACTCTATATGATCTCATATATATGGGATCTTAATTTAAAAAAAGAAAAAACTGAACTTCTCGAAAAAGAAATCAGGTTTGAGGTTACCAGAACTGAGAGATGGGGGAAGGGGGAATCATTTAAAAGTAATCAAAATTTACAAACTTCTAGCTATAAGGAAGAATTAAGAACATAATACACAAGAAGATGACTGGATTTAACACTGCTGAATGGTACATACGAAAATTGTTATAGAGTAAATACTAACAGGTCTCAGCACTATCTAAATGAGATGATGGATATTACCTAAACGTATTGTGGTAGTCATTTTACAAGATATGTAAGTCAAATCATAAGTTCAAGTTATGATTTTTAAGTCAAATCACACCTTAAACTTATACAATGCTACGTGTCAATTATATCTCAATAAAACAGGGTGGAGGAGTTTTAAAACTGTTGACAGTTCCCAAGAAAATAAGAGTCAAAAGCTTTGCCTCAGTGGACAAAGGGTATTCTCAATAACGAAGAGAGAACCAGCTAGCCTGGCTGGACCCACACTCCTCCCAGCCACGTGGACATTCTCAAGTGTCGGGCAGGATCCTAGGGTTTTCCTGGGTTAGCAGAGTCAGCCTACCCAGGACCAGCAGGGACTTTCACTGGACCCTCTGTTTCCATCTCCCCTTCCCTCATCTCATCCTCAACCCAGGCTCCAGCAAAGCTATTCTGCTAGCCTAGCAGGCTTCATGGAGGGTGGATGCATAGAGGGTGGGAGTCGGGGGGGGGAGGACTAGAAACCTTCCCAAGGGAACCGCTACCATTAGTACTTTTAAGGAAAAGCCATTGTCGGACTTCCCACTCATGTCTCCACTGTGGCCATGTTCGGTTAGAAGCTTCTTGCCAGTCTGCTTGTCCCCCTCTGCCACCTCTCTGCCTCGCCACCCAAGGCTTACTACCAACCTCAGCCTTCTCACCTGGCCTGACTTCTTCCATGGGATTTATCCCAGGTGGTCCTTGGCTCAGGCCCTAAATAAAGGGAGAGGGTCAGACATCAATGCAAGGGAATGACTGAGTAGAAGCAACAAAGGAAGTTTTCAATTCAAACATTCAAAACTTCTACTTAACGTCCTCTCCTCTTTTATCCCCAACATGCATCAAAGAAAACAGGGTCCTGAAGCTGGGAGCAAAGCAGAGTCAGCACAGACCTTACATCACCAGGCAACAAGCTTCCAGGACCCAAATATCACTCCTCTCTCTCTCTTCCTTAGAATTAGACCAGAAGTGAGAGAGCGGACACAGAAATGTCTACTTGAATTGAGAAAGGAAGTCAGATGTTTTCTGGCAGGAAACAAATAGGTGTGGCTGATGCTCTTGACCATGGTGGACATTTTCTATAAATTAAAACCTATAACTCCACAGTTTCACACAAATACATTTGAAGCTTTGGCATTTGGTTAAAAAAAAATATTGTATTGGCAAGTGTATTACAATGTCCAATATTTTATTTTCTCAATAACTTATAAGTTTGTGTGTGTGTGTGTGTGTGTGTGTGTGTATGAAATTACTCAACCATAAAGGAAGGAAATCTAGCAATCTGTGACCACATGGACCTTGAGGGTATAATGCTAAGTTAAAAAGAAATCAGAGAAAGACAAACTCTATATGATCTCATATATATGGGATCTTAATTTAAAAAAAGAAAAAACTGAACTTCTCGAAAAAGAAATCAGGTTTGAGGTTACCAGAACTGAGAGATGGGGGAAGGGGGAATCATTTAAAAGTAATCAAAATTTACAAACTTCTAGCTATAAGGAAGAATTAAGAACATAATACACAAGAAGATGACTGGATTTAACACTGCTGAATGGTACATACGAAAATTGTTATAGAGTAAATACTAACAGGTCTCAGCACTATCTAAATGAGATGATGGATATTACCTAAACGTATTGTGGTAGTCATTTTACAAGATATGTAAGTCAAATCATAAGTTCAAGTTATGATTTTTAAGTCAAATCACACCTTAAACTTATACAATGCTACGTGTCAATTATATCTCAATAAAACAGGGTGAGGAGTTTTAAAACTGTTGACAGTTCCCAAGAAAATAAGAGTCAAAAGCTTTGCCTCAGTGGACAAAGGGTATTCTCAATAACGAAGAGAGAACCAGCTAGCCTGGCTGGACCCACACTCCTCCCAGCCACGTGGACATTCTCAAGTGTCGGGCAGGATCCTAGGGTTTTCCTGGGTTAGCAGAGTCAGCCTACCCAGGACCAGCAGGGACTTTCACTGGACCCTCTGTTTCCATCTCCCCTTCCCTCATCTCATCCTCAACCCAGGCTCCAGCAAAGCTATTCTGCTAGCCTAGCAGGCTTCATGGAGGGTGGATGCATAGAGGGTGGGAGTCGGGGGGGGGAGGACTAGAAACCTTCCCAAGGGAACCGCTACCATTAGTACTTTTAAGGAAAAGCCATTGTCGGACTTCCCACTCATGTCTCCACTGTGGCCATGTTCGGTTAGAAGCTTCTTGCCAGTCTGCTTGTCCCCCTCTGCCACCTCTCTGCCTCGCCACCCAAGGCTTACTACCAACCTCAGCCTTCTCACCTGGCCTGACTTCTTCCATGGGATTTATCCCAGGTGGTCCTTGGCTCAGGCCCTAAATAAAGGGAGAGGGTCAGACATCAATGCAAGGGAATGACTGAGTAGAAGCAACAAAGGAAGTTTTCAATTCAAACATTCAAAACTTCTACTTAACGTCCTCTCCTCTTTTATCCCCAACATGCATCAAAGAAAACAGGGTCCTGAAGCTGGGAGCAAAGCAGAGTCAGCACAGACCTTACATCACCAGGCAACAAGCTTCCAGGACCCAAATATCACTCCTCTCTCTCTCTTCCTTAGAATTAGACCAGAAGTGAGAGAGCGGACACAGAAATGTCTACTTGAATTGAGAAAGGAAGTCAGATGTTTTCTGGCAGGAAACAAATAGGTGTGGCTGATGCTCTTGACCATGGTGGACATTTTCTATAAATTAAAACCTATAACTCCACAGTTTCACACAAATACATTTGAAGCTTTGGCATTTGGTTAAAAAAAAATATTGTATTGGCAAGTGTATTACAATGTCCAATATTTTATTTTCTCAATAACTTATAAGTATAGCAGGTTAAAGATGATGGCTTTAGGTGAAAGAAATAAGTATCATTAATAATAATTTGATAAAGGTTAATGTATACTTTTCAGTATATTTCCAAGAACTCAAGAGAGTGAATAAGTCTAAGAGCTGGATAACAAATCTTCTGCAGTTCAGGCTATTTCCAATTCTTTGCTTTTAATAAAATTGGAAGAGGACCAAACTGAGCTGGCAAATGATGTATCATTATTAAAATAAATTTTGTGGTATATCACTATGTGATTATTGTCATATAACTGTGAAGGTATTCAAAGTGATATCATAAATCTTCTTCCATAACTATTTATTTTATATGTGAAATTTTTTATTTGCATCTATAAAAAATAGGAATAGAATTGATGCAGCACTCTGCCTCTTCCCAGCTATAAGTCATACTTACCCATGAATATAGGAATTCATTGTTAGAAGCCCAATCATGTCATTTAGGAAGTATCTTTCCAAAACTTTTTTTATACTATTTTTGACTAATTTTCAAATTAGGATGTTATTATGATGCTGTGGTCAATAGCACACTAATAGTGCATCTGTGTACTGCTAATAATAATTATAGTGATAACTCAATCACGAAGAAGTTTTTAGTACTTGGAGTTTTATGATCACGGGATATAAAGGAAGGACTCAATTTTATTCAGTGCATTTTTGTTTGTTTTAGAAGAACATTGACAGAATGATCAATAAAAAACTTTCAAGCATAAACAACTATACATTAGGATAAGATTTTGTGGAATAAGCAGAATAGATAGAAAATAAAGATGTAAAAATATTCAAATGCTAACAGGAAGTTTGTTTATGATTTTAAAAATAGATAGTGATGAGTATCAGATTCCTTGGGTTTTTAGATTCCACTGAACAGATTTAAGAGAATAATGTAGGAGATTTATTTTTAAATGTCAATATTTAGAATAAAAGTTATAGACTTTGCTATGCTAATTTTCTTAGATATGATAATAGAATTTATTATTTCAAGATAGGAAAATGTCCTTATTCTTAAAAGAGGTACCAGCTGTCATGAAATCTGTCTATATTCATATATCAACAGGGCTATTATTAATTTACTGCTTTTATTTCAGTTGACTCCTTTTCTTTAGCAAGTTCATTTGGAAAGAAAACACTATGTCATTAGCACAAATAGAAAATCAGCATTACTTGTTATAAAGAGAACATAAACATCAGTAAATAAAATGAAAACAAGATGACATTTTAAATTTCTGGCTAGAGTCTGTCACTCACATGATAATCTAAGCCTGAAATCTACTCTTTCTTACTTAAAAAGAGGGCAGGGTTGTGCTGGGAAAACCGGTTTACAGAGTGGTAAAAGCATTAAAGCAACCTGAGATTGAATCTGACTTCTTTTTTTTTCTCTCAGATGAAGGTGGGATGAGAGACAGTTAAAAACTCAGTCTTTCACATGCCAAATGGGTTAGGTACAGGAGGCTAGGAGAACACACAGAGGGGATGGGGGCCCCAGGAAGGCCACGAAGGGACATAAAAATCAAGGTCTATGGATGAAAAAAAAAAAAAGCATGTGTGAGGAACTAAAATTTCAGTATGATTTGTGTTAACTGAACCTCCTGCTTTTCTTGGGAGAGTTCTATTTCTCTCTTACTGTCCCAGAATCATCATTAACAATACCCTCTTACATTTGCAAGTATTATTTGTTTTGGACAATCAACTATAGGTCTCCCTAAGTATGACCAGAATGTGTGGAACACGGTGAGAAGAAGCAAGAAATGAGGCTGGAGAGGTGGGCAGAGCCCAGCTGACACTCAAGGGCACCAGGGAACCACAAAGGCATTCAGGCAGGGGAAGGCCACGATGAGACTGCATTGAGAAGGCTATGTAAACAATGGACTGGGGAAGGCTATGTAAACAATGGACTGGGGGGCAGAAGTCAGGAGGGTAGCATCCACGGGAAAGAGGAGAAATGATCTGAGGCAAATGATTTTTAGGAGGTAGAGTCACAAGGGCGTGGTTATTGTGGGCACTGGATCAGTAGTAACAGAACAAGACAAGCAAGGATGGTACACAAATTTTGTCTTGTACTACTCGCTGAAAGTGAAGATGCAAGGAAAAAGCAAGGTTATGGAAGAGCTAGGTATCACTTGGGTCAGACTGAGTGTGATGTGCTTAGTGGACATCCAAGTGGATATGTGTATTGGAACCTACGTGCACATGATGTAGCTGATGAATTGGGATCTGTCAGCATGAAATCAGAGTTTCAAAACATATTCACATCCCATACAACGGAGGAACCACCTCCCCAAAAGGACCACTGTGAGGGTGAATGTCAGGGATAGGCTGTGCGCTCAGAACCCCTGCAGTGGTGTGAGCAATTTGAAAAAGCCTCTCTCCTGGCAGGTGACTTCTGACAGCCCTCCCTCTGTTTGAGAATCAGTGATGCCAAGGGTATTGGAAGCCAAGCCCATAGATGGGATTGTTCAGGAAGAACAGAGACCTGGGGGAGCGCTGAGAGAAGTCCCAAGATATGCAGAGTAGAAGAATATGAGCCAGAGAAAGAGAGTGAGAAGTGGGGTCCACAGAAAGGAGGAAATTCAGGAGAGTGTGGTGTTCCTCAACTGAGAGAGGATGCTTCCAGAAGAAGGAAGGGATCAGACGATCCCAAACAATAACCAATAGAGGCGAAATGGCCAAGAGGTCATGCTAACTCCCAAGAGGTATCCGCTGGACCTGACAATGAGGAGGTCACTATGGCTCTTGGCTGGGCAGTGGACAGGCAAAAGGGGAGGGAGTGGACAGAGGTGAGAGAGAGGAATTTTCTATCAAGACACTTGCCTGTGACCAAGACAAGAGCAATAAGTGACCCCTGTTTAGCCATGCAGATTTCTTAGCACCAAGAAGGTGACCAGGACTTGAGGAAAGAGAGTAGGAATTACCAGTCTCCCACCCAGCCAAAGTCAGTCCACAGAAACCATGACTGGGCTCCCTGAACTGGGGTGCCACTTGCAACCCCATTGCACCTCTGTTCACATGACCAGTTAGGAGACATATTCCCATCTGCACATGAGTCTTATCCACTGGTCTGCAGGAACCTCTCCATATATAAGACAGAACTGTATCTCTTATACCTTCATAATCTCAACAGTAACATCAACTCTTACTACTAGACTTTACCACTAGCATGTACTTTACACTTTGACAATCTTATATAACTTATTCTTTAATTCCTATGCCAAAAACACAACTGTCGGCATCTTATAATTAAAGAAAATGAGGATCAGAGAGGTCAGAGTATTTGCCCCAGGCCACACAACTAGTTGGAGCAGAGCCAGAATTCCAGTTCCCCATTTGTCTGTCCCTGCTGAAACACCTCTGCTCCCTACAAGGTTTGCTAAACAGAAACATCTTAGTTAAAATTGCCCAAGGCCTCCTGACACTAAAATTGGGCAAAGTATGTGTCTCATTACACCCTTGAGGGAGAGAAAATGGTATAGAAGCTTGACCTCAGTCTGAATGCAAAGAACCAAATTCAAGTTGTGACCTTGGGTAGCTAATTCATATAACCATCCCAGACCTGCTTCCCCATGCATCAAAGGGGGATGGGTGTTGACATGGCCATGTACCCAATCAATGTTAAAAAATAAGCACATACTGCCAATATATGTGCATTTATTTAGCCTTTCATTTATAAGGGGCTTTAGTGAAGAAATATTTCATTTATCATTAAAAGGTATAAAAATAAAATATTTAATAGGGTGAAAGAAAGATTAAATAAAGAATATCAAATGTCCTTTCGATTATAATGGCTTCATACTACTATCACCTAATACCTCAGGGCCTAATAAGAACTGAGGTAAGAATTGAGGTGGCAAACAAAACCAACCCAAAGAGGGGAAAAAAAGCAAGAAGACAAAGTGGTTATCTAAGGAGGCTTTACAAATAGCAGAAGAATGAAGAGAAGCAAAAACCAAGGGGGAGAGGTAAAGATATATCCAATTAAATGCAGAATTCCAAAATATAGCTAGAAGAGACAGGAAGGCCTTCTTCAACGAACAATGCTTAATAATAGAAGAAAACAACAAAAGGGGGAAGACTAGAGAGCTCTTCAGGAAAACTGGAAACATCAAGGGAGCACTCTACCTAACAATGGGCACAATAAAGGACAAAAATGGTAGAGACCTAGTAGGTGCTGAAGAGATCAAGAAGAAATGGAAAGAATACACAGAAGAACTGTATTAAAAAAGATCTTAATGAACCGGATTACTACAATGGTGTGGTTAGTCTCCCAGAGCCAGACATTCTGGAGTGTGAAGTCAAGTGGGCCTTAAGAAGCACTGCTGTTAATAAAGATAGTGGATATGATGAAATTCCAACAGAACTTTTCCAGCTGATGAAATCTGTAAAGGATGATGCCATCATGGTTTTATGACCAACCTAGACAGCATATTAAAAAGCAGAGACATTACTTTGCCAACAAAGTTCCATCTAGTCAAAGCTGTGGTTTTTCCAGGAGTCATGTATGGATGTGAGAGTTGGACTATAAAAAAAGCTGAGTACCAAAGAATTGATGCTTTTGAACTGTGGTGTTGGAGAAGACTCTTGAGAGTCTCTTGGACTGCAAGGAGATCCAACCAGTCCATCTTAAAGGAAATCAGTACTGAATATTCACTGGAAGGAATGATGCTGAAGCTGAAACTTTAATACTTTGGCAACCTGCTGAGAACTGACTCATTTGAAAAGACCCTGATGCTAGGAAAGATTGAAGACAGGAAGAGAAGGGGATGACAGAGGATGAGATGGTTGGATGGCATCACCGACACAATGGAAATGAGTTTGAGGAAACTATGGGAGTTGGTTATGGACAGGAAGGCCTGGTGTGCTGCAGTCCATGGGGTCACCAAGAGTCACATATGACTGAGTGACTGAACTGAACTGATCAAGGTTTTGCATTCATTATGTCAGCAAATCTGGAAGACCCAGCAGTGGCCACAGGACTGGGAAAGGTCAGTCCTCATCCAGATTCCCAAAAAGGGTAGTACCAAAGAATGTATTAACCATTGAACCACTGCACTCATCTCCCATGCTAGCAAGGTCTTGTTTAAAATCTTGCATGCTAGACTTCAGCGTTATGCGAACCAAGAACATTCAGATGTTCAACCTGGGTTTAGAAAAGGAGAGGAACTAGAGGTCAAATTGCCAACATGTGCTGGATTACAGAGAAAGCAAGGGAATTTCAGAAAAACATCTATCTCTATTTCATCGACTACACTAAAGTCTTTGACTATATGGATCATGACAAACAGTAAGGAATCTCTTAGAGAGATAGAAATACCAGACTATCTTACCTGTCTCCTGAGAAACCTGTATGCAGGTAAAAAAGCAACTGTTAAAACCCTGTATGGAAAAACTGATTGGTTCAAGAGCTGACAACAGAGCTATCTCCTGTCACCCTGTTTGTTTAACCTGTATGCTTAGCACATCGTGAGAAATGCAGGGCTGGATGAGTTAACAAGCTGGAATCAAGATAGACAAAAGAAACATCAGCAACCTAAGATATGAGGATGATACCACTCTAATGGCAGAAAATGAAGAGGAATTAAAGATCCTCTTGATGAGGGTGAAGGAGAAGAGTGAGAGAGCGGGCTTAAGACTAAATACTAAGAAAACTAAGATCATGGCATCTGGCCCCATTACTGCATGGCAAACAGAAGAAGAAAAGGTGGAAGTAGAGACAGATATTCTCTTCTTGGGCTCCAAAATCACTGGAGATGGTGACTGCACCCATGAAATCAAATGACTGCTTCTTTGCAGAAAAGTGATGATAAACCTAGGTAGTGTGTTGAAAAGCAGAGACAGTACTCTAGCAACAAAGGTCCATACAGTCAAGGCTATGGGCTTCCCCAGTAGTCACATACAGTTGTGAGAGCTGGACCATAAAGAAGGCAGGATTGATCCCTTTGAACTGTGGTACCTTTAAATTGTAGTGCTAGAGAAGACTCCTGAAAGTCCATTGGACAGCAAAGAGATCAAACCAGTCAGTCTTCAAGGAGATCAACCCTAAATATTCACCGAAATAACTGATGCCAAAGCTGCTGCTGCTGCTAAGTCACTTGAGTCATGTCCGACTCTGTGCAACTTCATAACGGCAGCCCACCAGGCTCCCCCATCCCTGGGATTCTCCAGGCAAGAACACTGGAGTGGGTTGCCATTGCCTTCTCGGATGCTAAAGCTGAAGCGCCAGCACTTTGGTCATCTGATGCAAACAGATGACTCATTGGAAAAGTCCCTGATACTGGAAAAGATTGAAGGCAGAAGGAGAAGAAGGCAACAGAGGATGAAACAGTTGGACGACATCACCAACGCAATGAACATGAACTTGGGTGAACTCTGGGAGATGATGAAGGACAGGGAGGCCTGGCATGCTGCAGTCCACAGGGTTGCAAAGAGTCTGACATGACTGGGTAACTGAACAGAAACAACAAGGAATGATTTATCGTAAAAGCAGCAGATGATAACCAATAGATCAAATGCCTTGATAATTTCAGGACATTTTGGCTGACTTCCTACCAGGTTTGATGGCAGTCATTATTCTTCCCTCACAGCAGCAGCTGATGGAGCGAGGGGCAGTGGTGCCATGTCCCTGAGGCCCACTTGACATTGCATCTGGGCTGTCTTTGCAGACTGCCCATTTGGTGAGGGATAGCTTTATTTAAACAGAGAAACACAATTTATAAATCTGTTGCATTAGCCAAAAAGTTTGTTCAGATTTTTCTATAAGCTGTAATGGAAAAATCTGAATGAACCTTTTGGCCAACCCGATACCTACACAGTTACCTGTATTAGTTTCCTGTGGCTGCCATAACAAACTTATACAAACTAGGGGGCTTAAAATAACAGAAATGTATTGGCTTACAGTTCTGGAAGCTAAAAGTCTGAAATCGGGGCAACAGCAGGCACCCTCTTTCCTCACCTCTTCTAGCTGCTGGCATTTGCTGGCAATTCCTGGTATTCCTTGCCTTACTGATGCTTCCTTGACATCATTCATCCCATTCCAACTTGCCCCCATCATCACATGGCTGCCCTTCTTTTGTGTTTCTGCTCCATGTCTCCCTTCTCTTCTTGTAACAATACCAGCCACAATCGGTGTCCCACCCTATTCAATATGACGTCATCAAACTTAAATAATTCCTACAATAATTCTATTTCAAAATAAATCCCTTTCTAAGGGACTTCAACATCCCCCTTTGAGGGAATGATTCAACTCAGAACAGCATGCATTAACATGCCAGAAGGAAATGAAACAAGGAAGCAGCTTTGTCCATGCTATTATAGAGCATCCGCCCTTGCCTCGGACAGGGGACCTATTTACTATGTGTGATCCCTGGAACAAGTGAAGATGTTGTGTCAATCCATAAGTTAATTTTTTTAACTTGTTTAAATACAGGGATTGGGAAACAGAAAAAGCAGTCCAAGAGAGAGAAGGAAAGGTACAAGAGTGACCTCACTCAATTTAAAGAGACGAATGCTTCAAGAATGGAGGATCAGCAGCCACCAGCCAAGGAGTCACTATAATAATAATGTATAGGAGAGTCTGTTATACTTAACAACAGGAAGATTACCATGGCCCTTAATTTCTTTGGTTTTAAATTGGGACTTTTTCCCCCATAATCTCAATGGATAATCTTGTGCATCCTGTAGGGTACAAGCACTTTATTGTAGAGACTTCTGTCTTAAGAGAATTTCAAAGGTCTCCTACAGGTTAAAAAAAAATGTAGTAACACCAAGAATATTCCTTTCCCAGAGGTCACTTCCAAAATGACTAAGAAAACAGGTGCTATGAAATAGTATTAGATTGAATCATATAAGAATTTTTGAGAGGGCAGAAAGGGGAGACATGGAAAGGACACTTGAATCTATTAGCATACTTATTTTTATCTAAAGGGCATTCTCTTATGAGGAAAGCATGTAGGGAAATACTGTGTCGAAAGGAACTGAGGGTCTTTCTGCTAACCATTAGTAGTAGCAGTATTTACCATTTTTCACCTGAAAACCAGCAGGGTGCACTGGTTAGTGGCCTTCAGTTTGGAGCCAGACTTTCTAGTCTGAATCCACCTCTGCCACCTTACTAGCTGTATAACTAGTTATCCACCTTACTAGCTGTATAACTTTGTGTAATATAATCATTTCTGTGCCTCAGTTTTTTCACCTATAAAATCTGTTATACTAGTACTACCTCATAGGGGTGTTTTGCAAATAAACCTATGTGAAGTGCTTAAAATAGTACCTTCCCAGTACCTAACAAGAGCTGTGTAGGAGAAGGCAATGGCACCCCACTCCAGTACTCTTGCCTGGAAAATCCCATGGGCGGAGAAGCCTGGTAGACTGCAGTCCATGGGGTCACGAAGAGTTGGACACAACTGAGAGATTTCACTTTCACTTTCATGGATTGGAGAAGGAAATGGCAACCCATTCCAGTGTTCTTGCCTGGAGAATCCCAGGGACGGGGGAGCCTGGTGGGCTGCCATCTATTGGACACAACTGAAGTGACTTAGCAGCAGTAGCAGGGTTACTTGCTGTTGCCATGATGAGGACGATGACTGTAGCCACTTACTAAGCTTCTAGACACTAACCTAAGCATTTTACCCACATTATCTCTTTTCATCAACACAAAATAGCACAGGAATTAAGAGAATGGACTGAAAAATCATACCAACTTCAAATCCAGGCCTCATCACTAGCAAGTCACTCTGGACAGGTCACTGAAATTTTTTGTTTTATGCATGTACACACTGCCATATTTAAAGTGGATAACTAACAAGAACCTACTGTATAGCACGTGGAATTTTGCTCAATGTTATTTGGCAGCCTGGATGGGGTGGAGTTCAGGGGAGAATGGATACCTGTATATAGATGACTGAATTGTATAAAACAGTTCGCCTGATTGTATAACAACATTGTTAAATGGCTATACCCCAATATAAAATAAAAAGGTTAAAAAATAAATAAATATAAAATGGAGATATTTCCATTTTCACTTAAATTTTTTTTCTAAGCTTTAGTTTCTTCCTTAGACCTATCGAATTTTCCATGCGACCCATCTAGCATAGCACCTGGCAAACAGCCAATGTTTCACTAATGTGAACTCTTATGATTCATAACTGAATTAAGAAAGTGTAATTACTCCATACTGGTCCAGGGTCTCCCAGTAGATATGGATTTGAGCCTGGCCTAAAAGTCAAATCAGTTATATAGGCACCTGGTGTATGGTGGGCATAGCTTAGACCATTTTGTCATTTGATTCCTTACATTTCATGACACTTTATCAGTTATCCATTGGCAGGGATTTCTCAGAGCAGCAAAAGGTACAAATGTAAGCACCAGCCCATTCACTAGAATGACGGTAATCACGCTCAATCTTTCTTAAAAACAGAGGTACTGGCCTGCCTCGACACTGTGGGAAAACAAAAATTTAAATTACTATTGAGTGAAGGGAATTCTGAACTGTTTCTAGACCTAGCCCTGAAACTAACCAAGATGTGGCCCTGGTGGAACAGATTATTTGGTCTCTAGGGCACCTTTGAGTTCAGAAATTCTACAGTTTTATGAACTTAGAATGCAGGTGGGGATATAAGACCAAGGTAACTAGTGAACAATTTGAGGTCATTCATGGCCAAAGGATAAAAGTTTTGTGGAGGTTAGGGTGAACTTTAATTGACGATTTAGACAGTAGTTTCTAAAATGCCCAATCATGAACATATCCTGAGGTTCTTTAAATGTAAAGATTTCTCAGCCCTACCCCAGACCAACTGAATCACAGACACCAGAGAATCATTATTTTTAACAAGCACCTCTGATTCTCATCAATGGACTTTGTCCCTAGACAGTTAGATTTAATTAGGGTAGTGTTTCAGGTGACAACACTTTTTTTTAAAATATGCTGTCTAGGTTGGTCACAGCTTTTCTTCCAAGGAGCAAATGTCTTTTAATTTCAAGGCTGTAGTCACCATTTGCAGTGATTTTGGAGCCCAAGAAAATAGTCTTTCACTGTTTCTATTGTTTCCCGGTCTATATGCCATGAAGTGATGGGACCAGACACCATAATCTTAGTTTTTTGAATGCTGAGTTTTAAGCCAGCTTTTTCACTCTCCTCTTTCACCTTCATCATCAAGAGGCTCTTTTATTCCTCTTTACTTTCTGCCATAAGGGTGGTATCATCTGCATATCTGAGGTTATTGATATTTCTCCCAGCAATCTTGAGTCCTACTTGTGTTTCTTCCAGCCCAGCGTTTCTCATGATGTACTCTGCATATAAGTTAAATAAGCAGGGTGACAATGTACAGCCTTAACGCACTCCTTTCCCAATTTTGAACAAGTCTGTTATTCGATGTTCAGTTCTGTTGCTTCTTGACTTGCACAATAAATACCTTACTTGGCACCATCCACACCCCCCTCACCTGGCAAACATTGCTAGTTGGTTACTGAATACTCACACATTGAGCCTAGATCTTCCCAACCCCTGATGCAGGTGAGAACAATGTGAGAAGAGATGAGAAAGTGACATGATTAAGGCTCTGTGTCTGTGCGTTTGGCAGAGGGAGTAAAAGCGAGGGCAAAATGAAGATTATCCTCTAGGCCTGGGAGGGAGTACTAAGGAGAAAAAAGACACAATAAATGGAATCTCCACAAGCACACTTTGTTGTTGTTCAGTTGCCAAGTCATGTCCAACTCTGCAGTTCCATGGGTTGCAGCACACCAGGCTTCTCTGTCCCTCACCATCTCCTGCAGTTTGCCCAAGTTCATCTCTGTTGAGTCGGTGATGCAATCCAACCATCTTATCCTCTGTCATCCTCTTCTCCTCCTGTCCTCAATCTTTCCCAGAATCGGGGTCTTTTCCAATGAGTCAGCTCTCCACATCAGGTGGCCAAAATATTGGAGCTTCAGCATCAATGAGATTTAGGGTTGATCTCCTTTAAGACTGACTGGTTTGATTTCCTTGCAGTAGAAGGGACTCTCAAGAGCCTTCTCCAGCACGACAGTTCGAAAGAATCAATCCTTGGTGCTCAGTCTTTGTGGTCTAACTCTCACATCCGTACATGACCACTGGAAAGACCATACCCTTGACTATACAAACTTTTGTCAGCAAAGTGATATCTTTGCTTACTACGCACTATTTTTTAAAACACCACCTAATGAGCAGAAGAACAAAAGATCTTCTGTTGCCATGCTATCATATAATCTTACTAGGGGACTAACTAGCCAAGGGGTCTGTTAGTAAGTGACCCAGTGAGGACCCAGAAATGGAGTTGAATGTTTGCCTACCCCTTGACCCCTTGAATAGGCACCCCCTCCATCCCCCTGTCCCAGACCTCTCTCCAGGCTACTGCTGTGGATGACACCCCAGGCCCAGACTTCTGTAAGTCCCTGGCCTCTGAGGACCTGATGCTCTGACAAGGCTGAGAGCTGTCTGAGGTGGGAACCACTTCACAGATGGGGAGATGTCAACAAAGGCTTTCCTGAGACATTCCACTTGACACTTGGCCAGACTAGGTTTCCACCTTTGCAGAGAAGGGTCGACTTTCTACAAAGAGAAGTCAGCACCTTTAAATGAGTCACATCCCCTGAAGGTGTTTTCTCCCCTTCTCACAATCCCTTTTGTCTTTTAGAACCAGAAGAGACAAATGTGGTATTATGCTCTTCAATAATTGGTTCTCCATCCTGGCCTTAGCAAAGCCAAAAATCTATAAGGAAGGAAGTGTGTGGTTCAAACTCAGGGTGGGGGTGTTTATCTGTTTGGAGAGGTTGGGTTGTTCCCAGAATAATCATTACTGCAAAGGCAAATCAATGCCTGAAGATTTGCTCCCTGCTTTTGCACTAATTAGTGTACAGAAGGGAGAAGGAGGGGGAGGAGAAGCAGAGGGCAGCCACCAGCTGTGAAGATTTGTTATGTTAATTAAACAACAGGATGAGACAGGAAAGCCAGTCAGGTCTGATCTGTTCTAGGTGCCCAGACTGGCCCTGTGATGCCCACGAGGGAGTTATGGGGATGTGTGTGAGATGGCGGGGGTCTTTGCCTCCCCTCGGGTTGTCCCTCTTGCCCCAACACCAAGAGTTCAGCTTTGGAGTCCTAAAATCTCTTCAACTGGGCACCAAGAAGCAGCTCTCATGCCAACCTCAGAAACCAACTGGAAGCACCTGGGACCACAGACAGTGTGGGTGTGGGGAGGCTTCTGTGCCATGGCCTCAAGCACTCTGCCAGCTCGAGGCATCACCAGAAAGCTTTGCTGTGGTGTCACAGCTGTATTTTCTGCTGGTTTTAAGCACAGGTTTATAAGAGAAGACAAATGGGTTAGTGAGCAGAAGAACACTGACGGCGAGTATGGAGCAGAGATGAGAGTCTCATGATAAAGCAAAATGGAGTGCTACTATTAGTGAAGCAACTCTGCTTTTAAAAAGCATAGTGCACATCTAGGTGTCTATTAAGTACACTCAAAAACAGCTTGATGTGCTTGCTTTCAACCTCTTCACATTTCCTGAAGACAAAGAAGCCACCTTGCCAATACCTTCTTGAGGTGGTGAAGGCAATCTGTTTGTCACCTTCAAGGTGTCTGGGGACGGCCGCAGTAGCCTGGGCAAACACAATGGCACCAAGTCCCCAGACAGAGCCAGGAGCTATAACCCTTGCAATCACCTCCCTTGCTCCCCGGAAATTGTCTCTTCAAATGCAGGAGCTCCATTAGACACAGGGAGACAGATGCACCATCAGAATCATGGGGATTTACAGCTGGAATCAACCCAACCAATGCATGATCCCACACTCTCATTTTGGAGGCAAGGAACAGCTGAACGTTGCAGAGGGACAAATGGTCAGAAGCAGGGCCAGCTGAAAACCAGGTTTCCACATCTGGCCCATGCCACAGTTCCACTCATGGAGATGGCTGGATTCTGCTCCAGTCACTGTGATTTGCTGGGGTATCGCCCTGTGTGTTTCTGGTCAGCTCCCAGGACTTTGGAGAAGACAAAAAAGGGCTAGAAATCATTTATCCACTGATAAATGAGGCCATGCTCTATGCCAGAGATGAAGCTAAGTTCTGGGAAGACGAAGAGCAGACTCACAGCCCAGCAGGAAGAGGAGAGTCATGAACCAAAAATCTTTATCTGTAATGTACCGTGGGAGTGGGTACCAGAGCCCAGGAAAAGAAGAAGCAGGCTGCACTGAGCTAGAAATGCCTTCCTGAAAGAGCTGGCATCTAAGTTGAGCTGCAAACCCTCCCAGAGCAGCAAACCTTCTTGGCCTTCCTCATCCCTTTGGGATGCTTCTCCTAGGAAATCACCACCTTTATACAGGGTTGGCCAAAAAGCTCATTGAGGTTTTACCATAACATCTTACAGAAGAACCCAAATAAACTTTTTGGCCAACCTATACCTGCCCTCAGGCTGCAAGCACCTTAGGACTCAAAGGTTTGCCCTCCCCAAGAAATACCTTCGGAACTAACTTCCCATCTTACTGAGATAAGGAACACATTCAAAAAATGGGTGGTGAGGGGCTTCCCTGGTGGTCTAGTGACTAAGGCTCTGCACTGCCATGCAGGGAACCCAGGGTCAATCCCTGGGCAGGGAACGAGATCCCACGTGCTACAGCTAAAGATCCTGCAGTGCCACAACTAAGACTCCTATGCAGCCAAGTAAATAAATATTTTTAAAACTAAATAAATAAAAATGGATGATGATGGTTGCATGACTTGATAAATTTACTCCAAGTCACTGACTTGCACACTTAAAACAGTAAACTGTGTAGTCAGTAAATTATACCTCAATAAAGTTGTTTTTAAAAATTCCCAACATTTTTTATGGTATAGTACTCAGAGAAAATGATATCATTTGTGTCATGCCCTGGGGTAAAGCAAAGAATATTTAGAGTTTAGGGGGGAAGAAAGCATTATATTTTATTTATATCAATAGAAGAAAAATAAAATGCTAACACTGCAGAAAGATATTAAATATTGAATTTATATAAAATATCCAAATAAAATGTTTTCAAATATTTAAGTGATACACTTGAATTTGTGTTCGTGAACATACTTTTTATAACTTCTCCCCATTCTCCCAGGGGCACACAGATTAGAAATGGTTACATGTAACTTAGGAACAACATTGTAATGGCAAGTCTTAAAATTCTTGGTTTCCATCAGTAAGAAACTTTGTTCCCATGAGGAAGTGATACAGATTTTTAATCATTTTTACAACTATTCAAAAATCAGTCTTGGAACTCTATTGGAATAATCAAATAACTCTTTTCCTTTATTGACAAATAAGTAATATTGACTTTTTTATAACATAAAGATTTCAATTCAATCAACTTTTTATGACAAGTATTTCAAAATAATGATAACACATACATCTGCAAAATGTACATAAATGATTACAATGATCAGCCTACAGCTGCCTTGAACACAACTAAAAGGTATAGCAGCTGTAGAAACAATTAAGTGATGTATGTGAAGACACTAGGAGTGGTGACCCCTAGGACACTCTGACCGACCCACACCTTGGATGACGTATCCCATCCCTGGGCACTTAGAACACTAACTCCTCCTTCTGGTCCCTGGGCTCTGGTCCTCAATGGGCAGTGGTGGGCCCTACAACTGGCTGCCCCCGCTGATGCCCAGGGAGTAGGGCAAGAGGTAGATGGTCTCATAGCAGTTCTGGGGGCCATGATGGCAGACCCCCTTCATTCATTCAGACATCTTCTGAGAGACTCCCAAAGGCCAGCCTACTATCCAGAGGCACAAGGGATTCTGATCTTAGGGGGCACAAACTGTGCCAATACCTACTAACACCTCCTGTGTCTAGACTCCCAGATAACCTATGTGCATTTCATAAGAGGTTTCAAGCATCCTGAGACAATATCCATTTTGAGGCTCTGGAGGTTCACTCACTGGAGAGGCAGTGTGCTCCGAGCAAGAGGAGCAAAAGGTTAAAAACAGACTAGGAAAAAAGTCTCTGTTAAAGAAGTGGGTGGACAAGTAGCACCTTGGTGAGAAAATAGAAAGGGAGGAAATCAAGTGCTGAGAGATCAGAGGTTAAAGGAAGGGAATAATTAGTCAAGAGAGAGAAGAAAAGTCTGAAGTACTAATAGGAGGAGGAGGAGAAGCAAGGCTGTGGGATATGATAGAGAGGTGGTCCTGAGGCTCAAGACAAGATATATAGGGTGGGGGCAGGGGAGGCGCTATTAAGAAAAATGATTCATGATGTTTTAAAATGCTTTTAAAACCACAGCCAAATAAACAAGTAACTGTTCCCCCACCTCCATCCTGGATTTACCCTAAAAAAATGATAATGAAAACTGCATTCAAGAGGGACTACTGCAATAGGAGTTTTGTAAGTAGGGGAGAAAGATCAGGTTCAACATCAAATACAATAAATGCAGGGTGGGGTTGGGGGGAGGCGGTCAGTGGATGGATGATCACTAAGAGGAAACATCCAAGGTGGGGGGATTCTTGCTAAACCGAGCTAACAAGATTCTTGCTGAAGGCAAGCCAGAGGGAGAAGATACCAAAAGTGGGGAATGAGGAGTTTGATCAGATATCCAGGGTGATCAGATATCAAGGGTGGGGAGATATTTGCTAAACTGACTCAGCAGAATTCTTGCTAAGACTGGGCTAAGCAGGTCAAGGACAGAGCCCAAGGTCAAGGATTAGAAAAGAGGAGGGCTCAGAGGAGCCTAACTCAGGTTTGGCTAAAGATAGTCTTTGTCAGAGAGGCGTGGTGGCTTTAGGAAGTGATGTGGCCAATGGAAGTAGTGCGTGCTGGTTTACTGACCCACGGAAAGGAGGCTGTGAGAGTACTGCTGGCACGGCTGGGGGCGTGGAGGGCTCACTGAGAGAGTCAGGACCCAGAAGTGCAGGAGTTCAGGGGTCCAGAAAGAAAGGTCTTCTTCTGGGGAAGGAATTTCCTTTGCTTTTGAGTTGGGAGCAAAGGTTTTTCTTTTGGGGATAACAAGGGGATCCAAGGAGCCAAAAACCACCCACCAGTCAGTTGGTGCAACAGATGGGGACAGCCGGCTGGTGGCAACATTCCTGCATTATTCAGGTGCCAGCACTTTCTGGACAGCTGTTGTGTGCCAGGCCTGGAGACAACTGAGACATGGCCCTTTCGCATTAGGACCTTAGAGTCCAGAGAACAAGTGAGCTATCAGACCATCACAGAGCCAGCAGAAAAGACCAGGAGATGGCAGGATGCAGTGGGGAACCACAGTAGGGACACCCAACCTGCCCAGAGGGATGAGGGAGGCTTCCTTCAGGGGGTGGCACTGGGACTTCCCTGGCAGTCCAGTGGTTAAACCTATGAGTCTCCACTGCAAGGGGCACTAGGTTGATGCCTAGTCAGGGAACTAAGATCCCACATGTCACATGGTGTGGCCAAGAAATAAAAAAGAAGTGGCATCTCAGCCAAGACTTCACAAAAAGGAGGAATTAGACAAGAAGGGAAAAAACTATTCCAGGAAACTGCCAAGAGGCAAAATGGAACACAGTGCATGTGGGAACTGAATATGTTCAGTCTGGATGAGGGCATAGCAGAGAAAGCCAGAAGGTGATGGGCAGAGAAATAAGGCGGGAGCCAGATGATGAAGTTTGTTATCGTCTGAGCTGAGGGCTCTGCAGTGTGTCTAATGTTCCTCCCAGTCTTTGGAATGAAGAGGCTGATCTAAAGAAGGACGTGTTTCCCTATTCTCCTAGGCTCTCAGGACTTAATCCACAAAGAAAAATGCTAGGGTGTGAGGTCAATCATGTGATACAGTGTTTGGATCATATGAGCGAAGTGAAGTGCCCTGTAGATCAAAGCCTTTACAGTGTTCATTGGGTTCAGTTTGTCGTCCTGGTTCTTTCCTTTCTTTGCAGAGATTACACACAGTAATATCAGTCATGACTACTTTTCCTTACATACCTTTTTTGTCTCTTATTTCCCCAATCAAGAACCTTTTGAGCCTCCCCATTGAGAGTCTCATCAAGTCTGAGCTTCCCTGTTTGGGCTTTAAGCCTCCCCCATAGCTGGCTCACTTCTTATTTTCCTTCTTTCACCTAATGTGGAACTCCTGATCAGCCTTCTCAACATCAACACACTTATGTATTGCTTTAGAAGACAAAGACCCTATAAGTGAGAGTTTAATTGCTGTTTGAGAGAATTTCATAATCTAAGAAAGCAAAAAAGTGTCAGAAAGTGTAAGGAGAGAGGGACTGCCTCAGGAGTTGAGGAGAGGGGGTTGTAGAGCCTTCCAAACCCGCGCATTTCTGCCTCTGCACCTCTGGAAACCTCCTGATGCCTGGTGACTGACAAAGAAGGTGAGGTAAGGAATGTGGAAGCATATTTGATCATGATCATGAAAATGGAGGATCGGTAAAGTGTAATTGTAAAGAGAATGGTTTTTGGAGAAACACAGAGCCCCTTGGCCTTTACCAATTTAAATTAACCCTCTCTGAGCCTCAGTCTCCCATGTGGACAAATCTGATGATTATAGCCACTTCCACGGTTATTATGGAGAGTAAGCCAAATGAGATACTATATACCAGGTACTCAAAGCACTGCATACAGTGCCTAGCAGATACTCAATTAATTGTAGTTACTAGTATTCATTATGATCATCATATTCTGAAAAAAAAATAGATGACATGTTAGATATCTATCTCAGGATTCCTATTGCTGATCCACATATCAGCTATGTGCCTTGAGTGAATTACTTCAAATTCTCTATTCCTCATTTTATAATCCATAAAATCGGGGTAATAGTGGGTACCACACACATCACTGTGAGGAATATTATTCATACCAGCATATATGGTTAGTTCAGTTCAGTTGCTCAGTCATGTCCAGCTCTTTGCGACCCCATTGACTGCAGCATGCCAGGCTTCCCAGTCTATCACCAGCTACCAGAGCTTGCTCAAACTCATGTTCATCGAGTCAGTGATAACATCCAACTATCTCATCCTCTGTCATCCTCTTCTCCTTCTGCCTTTGATCTTTCCTAGCATCATGGTCTTTTCCAATGAGTCAGTTCTTTGTATCAGGTGGCCAAAATACTGGAGTTTCAGCTTCAGCATCAGTCCTTCCAATAAATATTCAGGACTGATTTCCTTTAGGATGGACTGTTTGGATCTCCTTGCAGTCCAAGGGACTCTCAAGAGTCTTCTCCAACACCACAGTTCAAAAGCATCAATTCTTTAACACTCAGCTTTCTTTATAGTCCAACTCTCACATCCATACATGACTCCTAGAAAAACCACAGCTTTGACTAGGTGGACCTTTGTTAACAAAGTAATGTCTCTGCTTTTTAATATGCTGTCTAAGTTGGTCATAGACAAAATCACTGCAGATGGTGACTGCAGCCATGAAATTAAAAGACACTTGCTCTTTGGAAGAAAAGCTATGACCAACCTAGACAGAAGACATGATAGGGGATCCCCAAAGAAAGAGACCCAGGAATGGCTTGCTTGACATAAAAGATCCATTTGGGGCCAAAGCCATCAGTGATCTAAGCCTAGCTACAAATGTTTTCCCTTGAACAGATCTCAGTAATTAATGATCTTAAGGAATGCAGAAACAAGGGAGGAACAGCCAAGAAACAACAGTACAGCCTTGGGGTAGGGTCCTGGTTCCAAGGCATATATATAATTATACATCTTTGAGTTCTGTAGGAACTAAGGCCCCACCCAGGCAGAGGACAGAATGCTGATGATTACCTTTCTCCCCAGAGATCAAATTGCCCTTGGATCATTGAAAAATCAAGAGAGTTCCAGAAAAACATCTGCTTTATTGACTATGCCTTTGACTGTGTGGATCAAAACAAAGTGTGGAAAATTCTTAAAGAGACAGGAATACCAGACTACTGACCTGCCTTCTGAGAAATCTGTATGCAGGTCAAGAAGCAACTGGACATGGGACAACAGACTGGTTCCAATACACGAAAGGAATACATCAAAGCTGTATATTGTCACCCTGCTTATTTTACTTATATGCAGAGTACATCAAGCAAAATGCTGGGCTGGATGAAATACAAGCTGGAATCAAGGCTGCCAGGAGAAATATCAATAGCCTCAGATATGCAGATAACACCACCCTTATGGCAGAAAATGAAGAATTAAAGAGCCCCTTGATGAAGTGAAAGAGGAGAGTGAAAATTTTGGCTTAAAACTCAACATTCAGAAAACTAAGGTCATGGCATCCGATCCCGTCACTTCATGGCATCCGATCCCATCACTTCATGGCAAATAGATGAGGAAACAATAGAAATAGTCACAGACTATTTTGGGGAGCTCCAAAATCACTGCAGATTGTGACTGCAGCTATGAAATTAAAAGACAGTGGCTCCTTGGAAGAAAAGCTATGACCAACCTAGACAGCATATTAAAAAGCAGAGACATTACTTTGCCAACAAAGGTCCACCTAGTCAAAGTTGTGGTTTTTCCAGTAGTCATGTATGGATGTGAGAGTTGGGCCATAAAGAAAACTGAGTGCCAAAGAATCAATGCTTTTGAACTGTGGTGTTGGAGAAGACTCTTGAGAGTCCCTTAGCCTGCAAGGAGATCAAATCAGTCAATCTCAAAGGAAGTCGGTCCTGAATATTCATTGAAAGGACTGATGCTGAAGCTCCAATACTTTGGCCACCTGCTGTGAAGAACTCACTCACTGGAAAAGACCCTGATGCTGGGAAAGATCAAAGACAGAAGGAGAAGGGGCCAACAGAGGATGAGACGGTTGGATGGGATCACCAACTCAATGGACATGAGTTTGAGTAAGCTCCGGGAGCTGGTGATGGACAGAGAAGCCTGGCTTGCTGCAGTCTGTGGGGTCACAAAGAGTCAGACATGATGAGCGACTGAACTGAACTGACCTTCCTCAATTCAATCAACTGAAGTTTGGACTCAGCCAACCTTTGCCCCAGTTCTATGCTGAATTTTCCTCTGGTCCAGCCCCTTCATGAATATGTATGTACCTCTAGCTTAAAACTTCTAATTTAGGTGTTTGGAGAGAACTGCTTTGAGGAAGATCTCTGGTGTTCTCCTAACTTGTAGTAAGCGATAATAAAGCCTTCCTTCTCCTGATCTTTGGTTTAGTTGTGTCTACTGACTTCTACCCACCAAGAAACGAACCCAGTTTTGGGGAAATATTGGCAGTGAAGTGTGAAAAGAGGAGAAAAACAGAAGTCTAGAGCAAGATGAGGACTGCTGCCTGCCCTCAGTTCTCAGGGCTGCTGGCATATAAACAGACAGTGAAACAGAATTCGAAGTCCAGAAATAGATCCAGATGTATACGGGACACTATGACTGTCTCTCCAATCAGTGGAGGAAAATGGAGTTAAGACTCTGGAAAAAGCTGGCTGCCATCTGAAAAAGCTGGCTCTAGCCCTCTATCTCGTCTAATGAGGAGAGAGTGAACTGGGCAGATGGGGAACAGAGTTGGGCCAGAGACTCTTACCCTATAAACATGTAAGTTTTAAAGTTGGACCTACTTTAAAAAGTGAAAGGGCAAAAAGAGACAGTATTCCTGAATGATGAGAGATGGAATGTCCAAGAGGAGAGCCTGGAATCTCACAGACATGACTGGTTTCGTGGGGAAGTAAGCACACCATCCTTACAATAGGTTAAGCAGGATTGCCGTGGAAAACCTAGAAAAGGGCTCTTGGGGTCCTTCTGTGTCATTAGTCGTTAGGTCACAAGTTCAACACAAATTCAAGCACTATCCAGAAACGGGTAGAGTCTCCATGCCAGTTTTCCCAGAACTGTAGTGAAGTTTGCCAGGTTAGCACAGATCTGGGCTGTTGAAGGTGTAGGACCCTGGACAAGGAAGTTTGAGAGGAGGCACAGGTACAGGGCTCGGGAGTCACCACTGAACCATCAGATTCAAAGAAATAAAGGAGCAACAGGGCGAGGGAGTCCAGTAGGATCCCAAAGACAGAAGCACTGAGCATTCACTGAGAGAGGATGGGGGAAAAACAAGATCAAGGGACGTGTCTCTAAGATCACCCTCTATTAGGCCTGGCCTTAGAAGAGTGCAGACTTCCAAAGAAGCTGGAAGCTGCATGTACTGACCTCGGAAAAATCTCTCAGGCTCCACTGTTCTCAGCAGTGATTTAAGTTCAGGTGCCCAACTGGTAAAAGTTTACACTTCCCAGATCTGAGGGACATGGGGTGCCTTTCACTTACACAGAGTTAATCCAGGGTAGTTGCTGGTTCCAAGGCACTCCACAGAGCAGGAGGCCCTGCCCCACCATCCCAGCCTTTGATTTGCACCTCCCACCAGTGCTTCCTAAGAGGGCTCACTGCACAGGGCAGAAGGGTCCCTCTGTGGGTTCCAGGTGACAAGAAAGAAAGAAGCGGAGAGCAAAACCGATGCAGCCCATGAACTCCCATTCCCTGACTCTCCCCACAGCTACAAGGACCACAGTCAAAATTCAACTGATGTGGAAGGCCCTGCTGAGGAACTGCCTCATTAACATTTTTCCTGATTATAAAAGAACTCTATTTCTTGCCCTCTTGGATCTCACTCTGGAGACTAGACACAGTGACAGCATCATTATTTATAAAAGTATCCAGAAATAAAGGATGAAACATAAGGAAAAGAATCCAAACAGTTATCCAACTACCAGAGTAACCCTGTTCTATTGGTGTCTGTGTTTCCAATCTTAATAAAGCCTGGTTGATGTAATTTGGATGATGTATACTGTGTGACTCTTTTGCGACCCCAGGGACTGTAGCTCTGTCCATGGGATTCTCCAGGCAAGAATGTTGCAGCAGGTTGCCATTTCCTTCTCCAGGGGATCTTCTCGACCCATGGATCAAACCTGCATCTCCTGCATTGGCAGGCAGATTCTTTACCACTGAGATACCCGGGAAGCCCCTAATTTGGATGATATCTAAATGAATAGCATTAATATACTATTAATACATACTTATATGCAAATATAATATGTATGCACTTTAATTCCTAATAATATTCAGTGATAACATATCATTCCATCCAGAAGTTATACTGAACTTTATTTAATCAGTTCCACGATGCTGAACTTTTTTGGTAGCATAAATAAACTTTTCAGTAACATAAATAATGTTCAATAGATAATGTTTTACTTAAAAATGGATCCACATATCAGATAAAATCCCTAGGAAAATAATCCTCAATTTTAAGATTACTAAGCCAAAGGTTATGTACATTTTTAAGGCAATACAAAGTGCCACACTGTCTGTAATAAAAGTTACGTCCATTTACATCTCAGCCAACTGTGGATTTTAACTTTTATTCTCTACATCAAACTCTAAAACCACTTCCCAGCTCAACTGTTGTGACCCAGACTGGAAGGAGGGGAGTGGCCTACCAAACTCATCATTCTGCAATAAGAGGCAGATCTGAAACCAACCAGAGAGGAAGAATGCAGTGGCGATGTGCTTTTTGATCCTCAGCCTCCACTAACCTTGTTTCTGCTAACAACTGTTTAGGGATCCACCTGAGGGCTTTTTTTCTTGACACCAAATATGTGGTGTCTTTTCCAACTGGATGTCCACATGAAACACAATGAAGCTGAATCCATTCCTCACCAAACACAAAAATTAACTCAAAATGGATCACAGACCTTCATATAAGATCTACAGTCGTAAAACTCTGAAGAAAAGATAGTAAATCTTCATGACCTTGGGTCAGGCAGTCTTCTTAAACACAACACTGAAAGCATAGGGAACAAAAAGAAGACTCAGCAATCAAAGTTAAAAGTTGTTGTGTTTCAAAAGACACCATCAAGAGAGTAAAAAACAAACAAAAAAAACCCCAACCCACACACTGGAGAAAATATACGCAAATCATATATCTGATAAAGGACTTGTATCTAGAGCACACAAAGAGTTCTCACAACTTGATAACTGAAACACCAAAAAAAAAAAAAAAATCCCACTGGGCAAAAGATGGGTAAAGGATCTAAATAGGTATTTTTTCAAAGAACATTTACAGACGGCCAATAAGTACATGAAAAGATACTCAAACATCAAAAGCTACGAGGAAGATGCTAATCAAAACCACAGTGAGATACCCACACCCACTAGGGTAACTATGACCGTTGTTGGCCAGGATGTGGAGTAACTGGAATGCCAACACGTTACTGCTGAAAATGTAATGTGGCTGCCGCTTTGGAAAATAGTTTGGCATTTACCATATGACCTAGCAATTCCATTCCTAGATAGGTATATGCCTAAGAGAAATAAAAACATAGGTCCACACAAAAACTTTCACATGAGTATTTCTAGCAGCTTTATCACAATAGCTGAACAGTAAAAATGCAAATGTTCATCTCCTGATGAGTGGATAAAACCAAATGTGGCATATCCATATAATGGAACACAATTTGGCAATAAAAAGAAATAAAGCAGTGATACATGCTACAACATGGATGAACCTTGAAAACATATGCTAAGTGAAAGAAGCCACTTGCAAAAGACCACACATAATACGACTTCGTTTATATTGAATGTCGAGAATAGGCAAATGTGTAGAGACAGAAAGCAGATTGGTAATTGCCTAACTAGTAGGAGGAGGAAAGAGATGAGGAGTGACTGCCAGTGGGTGTGGGGTTTCTTTGGGGGTGATAAAGAAGCTCTAAACTTAGATTACAGTGAGGGCTGCATAACTTTATCAATATACTAAATACAATTGAATTACACACTTTAAATGAATAAATGGTATGTGAATTACATCTTAATAAACCGTTAAAAAACTGTTCTAAGCTTTTTGGAAGAGATACGATTAGTGATGCTGGACCTGGTGCATTTTCTCATTTCACTCACCCCCCTACACCCCAAGAAATACAATTCTGGGCAATTCTAGTTGGGCTACATGTTTCAGGAGCCTGATCTGAGCCACCTGCTCCCCTCCTGGCTCCTCCCTTGCAGCGATGATCTATCCTAAGCCTTCCATACTTTCTCTGCCATAGCAATGCTAGAGAAGACCTTGTATACTGATCTTCAGAAAGACACTGTCAAAATTGATGGACGACACACTGAAACCACCTTACCTTTTGCAGGCTTAGTTTCTAGGATTGTAAGCTCTGTGAAGTCTTGAGCTGTTGACTCTGGCAAAGTCCCCACCCCAGTGCCTAGGCTATGTTAGTTCAGTTCAGTTTAGTCACTCAGTCGTAGCTGCCTCCACTTTCTCCATGGGCAGAGCACATAAACTCCAGGAGTGCACATAAGCTCCTGTAGGGATGCTAGAGGGGTTCTCCTCTTTCTACAACTTCAGGGAGGAAGTGTCAATGGCCCTGAAAGGGGCTTTTGTGGAACTGGTTTCAACTTCCCCCAACCTAGGCCCTGGTAACCCAACACTGTCCCTGGCAGACGAGTGGGGTCAGGGCGCCCCAGGGAAGAGAGAGAGCTGTGTGTTGCCCGCTTCCTCTTCTGAGTCAATGTTTTCAGAAGTTCTCTTCTGCTCTTCTTGGGCCAAAGTCAGCCAGCAGGAAAGGGAACTAGGAAAGGAAACCGATGCCGTGAAGGGTGGGAGCCTGAACTGGTGACCCAGCCTCAGCACACGCACAGGCCTAAAGAGTCACAGGGAAAGACAGCTTTGGCCCGAGCCATTCACACGGGTGTGGAGGCCGTGCTTTGGGACCGAGGGCCGAGCACATACGAGTCTCGCTTCATGCTTTGGCTAGCAAGTCTCCTTCGTGAGTATTTCCCCAGCACCCAGCCCAGTGCTGGAAAACGGGAGAAACACAATCACTATTCCTACGGACAGACCACCAGCAAACTCCCCCAGAATCATCATCCAGCCCTTTTACTCAACTGACTAGGAAACTGAAGCCCTCAAAATCTGAGTGACTTTTCCACATCACATTCCCAACCAGTGGCAGAACCAGCCTAGAAACTGGACCTTCAGTCCCCCAGAGTCTTCACCACTACCACCCACCCCCTGCCATGCCTCACACCCCATCTGAAGTCCCCATGGCCCCCACTCATTGATTTTAGATGTGTATAAGAGACAGACCTTACCTTTTGCAGGCTTAGTTTCTAGGATTGTAAGCTCTGTGAAGTCTTGAGCTGTTGACTCTGGCAAAGTCCCCACCCCAGTGCCTAGGCTATGTTAGTTCAGTTCAGTTTAGTCACTCAGTCGTGTCCTGCTGTTTGCGACCCCATGGACTGCAGCACAGCAGGCCTCCCTGTCCATCACCGACTCCCAGAGTTTACTCAAACTCATGTCCTTTGAGTCGGTGATGCCATCCAACCATCTCATCCTCTCTTGTCCCCTTCTCTTCCTACCTTTAATCTTTCCCAGCATCAGGGTCTTTTCAAATGAGTCAGTTCTTCGCATCAGATGGCTAAAGTATTGGAGTTTCAGCTTCAACAGCATGCAACAATTCTGGACTATAGAAATGGCATATCCCACCTCCCCACCCCACCCCCAATGATACCCACCCTAGAGATACACTTGAGAAACCCTTAGAGAAATGCATCTCAATCAATAATGTGCCTACAAATTTACAGTAGGTTCTGGTTTAGTAGGTCTGGAGTTGGGCCTGAGAGTCTGCATTTCTAACAAATGCCCAGGAGGTGCCCAGGCTTCTGGCCTGGGAACCACATGTTGAGCAGTAGGATCCTAGGTTATTCTGATGGAGATGGGCTGTCTTCAGCTACACTTGAGAAACATTGTTCTAAAGTCTCGTTGCTAAAGAGCTTTCTTCTGCGTTCAGTACATGCAGGGCTCTTTTTTCAGCTTATTAATATTCTGAGGAAGAAGTTGGTTGAGCCAATATTGTGCTCATTAAGACCATTCTCTCTTTAAGCCACCCTCCCTAGCACAGTGGTGAGAAAAGCAGAATTAGCATCACCTGGAAAGTATTAGAAAATTCTCAGCCTCCACCTAGAGCTACTGAATCAAGAACAATGAATACATTTGAAAAAGTCCTATAAGTGATTTGGATGCTTGCTTGAGTTTGAGACACACTGTCTTAGGACTACAGAAGGGGTGTGTGTGTGTGTGTGTGTGTGTGTGTGCATCTGTGTGTGTATGTGTACACACGCACACACACACATGTGCACACACACCATCCATCCCCTGTCCCTCCTCCCCTGCCCTCTAATATGTCTTTTTAAAGTTCTGTCTCTATTGTGTCTTGAAACCTTCCTAATTGCTATTCTGTCTCTCTGGTGGCTCAAACAGTAAAGAATCTACCTGCAAAGCAGGAGACCCAGGTTCAGTCCCTGGGGCAGGAAGATCTGGAGAAGGAAATGGGAAGCCACTCCAGTACTTTCACCTGGGAAATCCCATGGACAGAGGGGTCTGGCAGGCTACAGTCCATGGGGTGGTAAAGAGTCAGACACAATGAGCCATTACAAAGAGGAACTATTTTAGTAAGAAAAGCTGCCTCCACTTTCTCCATGGGCAGAGCACATAAACTCCAGGAGTGCACATAAGCTCCTGTAGGGATGCTAGAGGGGTTCTCCTCTTTCTACAACTTCAGGGAGGAAGTGTCAATGGCCCTGAAAGGGGCTTTTGTGGAACTGGTTTCAACTTCCCCCAACCTAGGCCCTGGTAACCCAACACTGTCCCTGGCAGACGAGTGGGGTCAGGGCGCCCCAGGGAAGAGAGAGAGCTGTGTGTTGCCCGCTTCCTCTTCTGAGTCAATGTTTTCAGAAGTTCTCTTCTGCTCTTCTTGGGCCAAAGTCAGCCAGCAGGAAAGGGAACTAGGAAAGGAAACCGATGCCGTGAAGGGTGGGAGCCTGAACTGGTGACCCAGCCTCAGCACACGCACAGGCCTAAAGAGTCACAGGGAAAGACAGCTTTGGCCCGAGCCATTCACACGGGTGTGGAGGCCGTGCTTTGGGACCGAGGGCCGAGCACATACGAGTCTCGCTTCATGCTTTGGCTAGCAAGTCTCCTTCGTGAGTATTTCCCCAGCACCCAGCCCAGTGCTGGAAAACGGGAGAAACACAATCACTATTCCTACGGACAGACCACCACAAACTCCCCCAGAATCATCATCCAGCCCTTTTACTCAACTGACTAGGAAACTGAAGCCCTCAAAATCTGAGTGACTTTTCCACATCACATTCCCAACCAGTGGCAGAACCAGCCTAGAAACTGGACCTTCAGTCCCCCAGAGTCTTCACCACTACCACCCACCCCCTGCCATGCCTCACACCCCATCTGAAGTCCCCATGGCCCCCACTCATTGATTTTCTATCTGATCCAAGATATACCTGGGGAAATAGTTCAGGGACTGATTTTTCTAAGATTAATATTACATTTTGGTGCAGAGCTAGTCATTTCAATACGAGAGCTATTTTTAACCACCTTGGATCTCTGTCATCTCCAGCACCCGATTCTGTGAATACTGCTGACAGAATGGCACCACACTGGGCCTGAGATGGCAGGCCCAGTTTATGATCCAGTTTTCTGAACTCTATTCAAACATGAAGAGCTAGCAAAACTGGAACATGTGATTGGGCCTGATTTCCTGTAAGCACTCCCTAATTAGTGAGAAGAGGCACGGTGACAATCCTCGTGGCTGGGTTTTGTTTTTTTCAGTTTTACGCCAGAAAAGAAGACTTCCTGTTTCATACAAGGTCAAACAGTCACAGGAAGAAAACCTCTCTACCTCTCTTTATGAAAAAAACAAAAACAAACCTTGATTAAGTATAAATATTGATTAGATTCTATACAGGTGCCTGGAAGTAAAATTATTTTCTAAACTTACCAGAATGCATTACTGTGCATGTCACTGAGGCAGGAGAATAGCATATTTGGAAAAGCAGAGGGTTAGGATTTTTTTTTAAGGGACAGAATGAGATTTGCAAGCAGCTCAGATGCAGTGTTTCTGAGCCAAGGCTTTGGGGCTCCTCTCTGAGGGTATGTTGGGCAGCCTCTTGGTCTATGCACGTTGCAATGACAATGTCCAAAAGGACCCAGAGGCAACTGATATTCAGGAAACCTACTCCTAAAAGGGAAGAATCCACCTTCCAGTACTAATAAAATGTTTCAGTAATAACATCAGTGGCACTGACTGTTCTATTATAAATAATCTTGCTATATTTATCAGTCAGCTTTGAACCTGAAGAACCTTTGTATTCATCACCAATTTTCCCATGCAGCAAACCTATAAGGTCTATAGACCAGGCCAATCTTATTTTTCTATTGAGCACCTACCATGCACCAGGCAGCAAGGAGCAGCATAGAGCAAAATGGAAATGTTCCCTGCCGTAATGAAGCCAACAGTACTGTGGGAAAGTAGATATTCAATAGCAATTCCAAATGGAGAAAACTTTTCTCTTTCTATCCATCATGCAGTAATCAGGAAAAGCCCTCTTTCCACTACACTCTTACAAGGCACTACCACTCAAAGATGACCAAGACATAGCCCCATCCTGTAGGAACTTCCTCTCTGGTTGGGAAGAGAGACTCCAAACAAAAAAATGTCACTTAAAAAAGTATTTGAATTGAATGTGAAAAAACTGGTAGGATGTTCGCTTTTCAAAAAAAAAAAAAAATAGAGTCTTCTAAAAAAAAAAAAGAGCCTTCTGGGCAGAAGAGCAAAAAGCATGGTGTGCTCAGGTGTGAGGGAGACTTGTAGCTGGGGTGGGTGTGCAGTGGTGGGAAGGCTGGCTTGTCCAAGGCCTAGAATTCTCATACCATAGACTTGAAACATGGTCTGAGCAAGAGGGGGCCTTTAAGTCTCTAAGCAAAGAATCAAATCAACTTTCCATTTTAGAAAAAAGAATTCTGTTGCCAAAGCAAAGAATGAATTTGAGGAAGAGGACAGCGGAGTGAAAGTCACTTAGGTCACAATCTACAGTCAGACCATCCAAATACGTAAACTCCGGGAGTTGGGGATGGACAGGAGGGCTGGCGTGCTGCGGTTCATGGGGTAGCAAAGAGTCAGACACGTCTCAGCGACTGAACTGAACTGAACTGATACCGGAAAAAGGAGAAGACTGTTCAGTAAATCTAGGGTGACATTACTCTGTGCTAAGAGTGCCATTTACATGGTTTCATTTAATCCTCACATTACCAAATATTCCCATTTTATAAACTGAGGCACAGAGAAGTTAAGGAATTTCCCAATGGTCATGGGTCTAGCAAGAAACTACAGGCTGCAATCAAAGCCACCCACACATCACCAGTTGTCTGAGCAAAGCAGACAGTCAGTAGAAGTTTGCCTTGGCCAAGTGGACAAGTATGGTTCGCCCTGGGAGAAACAAAAACAGTGAGTGCTGAGGCAGCTCAGAGGACAGAGAGGGGACAGAGGGACTCTCCGCCACCTGCTATCTCTGGAAGTGTCATCCAGCCCCATCGTCCTCCAACAGAGAAACACCAAGGACACAATCACACAAAGAACAGTCTCTGGGAAGATCCACAAAAACCTCATTAACTGAACAAAGGGTGATAAAATGGCAAGAAACAGACCACAGGGAACAGAAACTGTGGGTTCTGGCTGAGACTTCTCTTTCCACCCACTCTGCCTGCTCCGCAGGCCCATACATCACTTTCCCCTCAGACTGTTAATTAGAGAGACACCCGCCATCCTGAGACAACACGTTAATTATGAAAACAGAGCGCTGCGCACAACATAACATGGAAATGAAGTGACATGCATCCAATTAATTAAGCCTTCACAGCTCCAATCGGTTTTAATTAGGGAAGCTATCCTTTTCACTCTCCTCTCGATCGATAAATAAACTTTGCAATACATACATATTTGTAATCAATTAGCAAACAGTAGGGGGAGGGTGGAGTGTGAGTCAGTTGCTAAGGGCCACCGTGAACTCTTCCATCAGCCACCTATGTGCATAGTCCATTTTGATTCTTAGTTGAATCTACAAGCAACACAGGCTTAACTCCTGCAAACTGTTTCCAAGTTAAATCAAAAATAAGGGAACTGAAAAATGGCAGCCCCATCACTTCCATGCCACCTCTCCTCATTCTTATCTGGCAAAAGGGACTGAGGGCTTCAGAAATTCAGAAATGTACAACGGCAACCCACTCCAGTATTCTTGCCTGGAAAATTCCACAGACAGAGAAGCCTGGTGGACTACAGTCCATGGGGTGTTGCTAAAAAATGGGATACGATTGAGTATGCATGCACAGTGTCAGCATAGGAGTTCAAAAGCTGTGTTCCTTTGGGTCATCAGGACAGTGTCTGTATACCTTGACCAAAGGACAGCTCTTCCTCGTTGACCAAGCACACAGCCCCTGAGGAGCTGCCCACAGATCACTTAGGCAAGATGAAGGGGTCACTAGCATAGCCTCTTGAGTCAGCCAGCCCAGCCCAAGCCATTGCTGGAATCATACAGTCAGCAGCCAAATGGGCCTCCTGTGTGTTCTTATCGCCAACAGCCATCTAGTACTTCTGACAGGCTGCAGTGTTCTGTGTTCCTGTCCAGTCCCCTGAGTGGATTTTTAAATGGCCACACTGATGAAGAGAGAACATCATATAGACGTTCTCTAAGCAAAAGGTCCATAACCAGAGAGTCAAGAGGAATAGAAGTGAGGGATACACTGGATTTGGCAGTTCAGGACAAAAAGCACAAAACAAGATATAAAAGCAGGGGACTCCCTTTAAGCAATAATCACCATGGGTATCTTCAAAGCACAATTCTGGGAAGTAGTGAAAGCAAAACAAGCACAATAGAGAAACCCAATACAAGATGCTAGGGAGGAGTCAAGGGGCACAGGCTGGCAAATATTCACACCTCCACTAGACAGACACAGCTAGTCGATCCCAGCTCCCTTTCATGCTGATTCCAGAAATGACCTCAAAAATCCTATCAGTGAGTTTGACTTCAGAAACTTTGACTCAAACTGGTTTCAACAGTGTGGAAATGCATTCCCTCAAGTGATGGGAAGTCTGGGAGGCCAGAGTAGGGGTGGGCTTCAGGGTTGCTTGATTCAGTGGCTTAATGAAGTTGTTAAGTACCCACTTTCTCACCCTCTGTCTCTTCTGCCATCCTCACAGTTGGCTGCATAGTCATCCTTGCTGTAAGATGGCTGCAGAGAAATCATATCCAGGAGAACAAGGCCCTGAGGACAGAGATCATCACACTCTACCTGCAGGAAAAGTTACCTTTCCAAGAAGTTTCCAGCAAGCTTCTTCTCACAAGTCAGTGTTCAGAGCTGGGTTGCTTGTCCTTTTCTAAATCATTTACTGGCCCAAGGAAGATAATCCTACCTGCCTTAGACTTATCCAACCATGTTAGAATCAGTATTGGGAAATCAATCATAATATCCGCTATGGAAATCTAATTCCTCACAGCATCATAGAACCAACAACTAGCTACTGATCAAGCTGGCAACAGAGATAGCTGTCTCTTGGCCATGCTTGGACTGGGAGAAGACTCAATGGCTAAGGAACTGGAGAATATGACTCAGTAAGGGTGAGGGAGTAAGGAGGTGAAGAGTTTGAGCTCTTGGCATTGAGAGAAGTCCCATGCTCCCTGGCCCCAAAGACCCGGCTCAACCTACCTAAACTTAAGAAGAAAAAGGGAAAAATTAGTTTTCAGTGAATGTGATGCAAGTCAGGAAAAGTCGTGGTTTCATATTATTGGCAAATACTCAAGTCAATGTGCAGACTCTCAAGCAAGGAATCTAAATCGGTCATTAGCCTGCAAAAGAAAGGTCATGAGACAGCCAGAAATCTAGAATTCAGGACCACAGAGAGCTACCACAAGCAACAGTCACACAAAGGACACTCAGAGAAGTGGGAAACCTAAAGGATGAGACATACGCCAGTCTCTTTTCCTGGAAGAGATTTCCTCTTTTTCTGAGTGGTCATCTTAAAGATCCTTTAATGTGACTTGAGGTGAGAAGGGAACATATAACAATCAGAATTATTATTTTTAATAATAATAATGTGATAGTAATTATCAAATATTGAAAAAGAGGGAAGATGAGAGATGAGAGTGCTGGACATGGAATGAGCTAAGTCTTCATTTTTCATAGTGGGAGTTAAAAAAATATTATCTAACACTTCTAATTCAAGAAACAGAGGTATAACATATTATAAGGAAATAACAACCGAAGAACTAAATCTAAACAGATCAAAACAGGGGCTGGGAAGAGGTAACACCCAGGCAAAAGACTGCTGCTTGCCACTACAAGCTCTTCTATACCATTTCTCTGATGAAACACTTAAAACAAACAAACAAAAAAATCTTGAGAAAATAAACTGTTGTTCACACTCACATTCACTGACACATAGGTGTTTAGCAATTATTTGTTGAATGAAACAATGAACTGTCCCCAGTGAGAGCAATCATGTGGTAAGGACCCAGCTAAGAATGTGACAAAGCTGCGCTTCCCTTCCCAGGGTTGAAGCTCTGGACTTTCTTAGATGGAAATGTGTGGAGCTGCCTATGTCGTCCTCTCTGGACTCTCAGTCTGGGCCTGGCCTCTTATAAGCCTAGAAGAGCAATTTGGAACAGCTGTCAAGTTGAAATTCTGACATCTGAAGAGCATCTCCTCTAGGTGGTTGAGTCCCAGTGTTTCACCATATCCCCTCGAGTAAGTCCCATACTTGATCTGGGTATAGACCAGGTACCCAGCTGAACAGCAGCATTCAGAGCTGTCAAGATGAGTAATGTACCCACAGTGGGATCTGCACAGGGCAGTCAGAGGAAATGGTTGCTATCTAGAGCTGTCTAGCAACTTGACCTGATGGCCCGATGCCTAATCAAATGTCTACAGCAGATTGCAGCACAGGTCAGTTCACTCAGCTACTCTGCCCAACTCCCCCATCTGGTCATGGGCGCTGATCAAGGAGCTTTCACAATAAACGATTTTCCTGAGGATTTTCAGGAAAAGACTTTCTGATGGTGATGGAATTTTCTTCAAATGCACAGTAGGAAAATCCCCTTAAGGACCAGTGCATTCCTGGCAGGTCACTTTATGCTTTCTTTGATGATTCTGGAAGGCCTTTAAATTATAAACAAGTGTTCCAGTGTAGTGATTTGTGGTATATATTGGGCGGGAACTGACTAAATGGGCTAGAAGGGGACATGGAGCAAGCCACAGAGTCCTCGGGGGCCAAGGCCTGCCTGGACAGGTCTGCTGCAGGAGACCTCACCTCAGGAAGAGTCCCACTCCTCCTCCCCATCCTCCTCTCCCGCTCATCCAGGGCTGCTCAGATGGCCACAAAGCTGCTGTGAGGGTGAGGCCACCATCGGCCACTGTGCAGTCTTTGCATTCCCCAGTGATTGATTTTGAGGGACTTGCTAAGTGAAAAAGAAAACTCAGGCAGACAAAACCTCCCAGCACAGAACCAAGCTGTCACCCACTCAATAATTATTGTGTCAAACTTCTGCTGTAGTGAGCCAGATCTGCCCCAGTTATTTGGAGAGTGGGGCTTGCCAGATACTATGCCTTCCGCCGTGGTTTCGCTATTGTTATGACCCACAGATGATCAGCCTGAAAGGATGGTACAGTTAATCAAGGATATCCGGACACAGACGGAGAGAGTCTGTACTGTTGAGCTGCCAGTGTGGTCATCTCTAGCTGGCCTTAGGTGTCTCAATCGGTTTTAGCCAAAGAAAAATAAAACCCAGGGGTACTGAGGCACCATTGTTTATATTATCTCTCCTTATTTTTAAGGTGCTGCGGTTACGGTAACATGTGGCACCACCGTGAAATTGATCTGAGGTCGATTCCCAGAGAACACAGGGCTTTTGTTACTCAAGGGACTTATGCCAACAGTGATCTGACATCTGTGTATTGATCAATATCAAAGGCATCCCTCCCAGGATGAGAGGACAAGGGATCACTTGAATTATCTCCTTTCCAGCCTTTCTCTGTCCATCTGTACTTCCTGAGATCTCACAGAACCAAGAAGAGGAGCACCCAATAAGGGTTTGGGGTGGGGGATCACAATGACTGCTGTTTACACAGCATAATAATACAGCTTCAGCTTCAAAGAAGAGTGCCCCTTGCTGGCTCATGACAACCAAGCAAAGGAAGCAAAGAAAGAAAGAGAAACGCTTGTATGAGGCAGAGGGCCCCTAAGTCTAGTTTAGTCATTTGTCCCAGTGATTTATAGAGGGGCTGTTCCTACAGCATTTTCACTCCAATATGAGTCATTTACAGCAGATTCCACAATGCTTGCCTGTTTTACTGCCATAATGCCCAGCAAGAAGACCCGTGGAACACTTTCTCCACAGAGGATTTCCCTCCACATCTGGAATGCTGAAACCCCGAGATGTTCAGGTGTCCTTCCCAGGGGCACAGGCTCCAGCCATGAACTGTAGTGGGTCAGCCTGACCACCAGAGGGTGCCCCGTGGTCACTTTTCCCTCTCCCTCAGCTCTAGCTTGGCGTCCCTCCTGAATCTAGACAGAACCAAACGTCAAGTGCATCACATAAATTAATACGAACGGTTTTTTGTATTTTGTT
This sequence comes from Madoqua kirkii, assembly GCA_006408675.1. Classification (NCBI taxonomy): domain Eukaryota; kingdom Metazoa; phylum Chordata; class Mammalia; order Artiodactyla; family Bovidae; genus Madoqua; species Madoqua kirkii. The sequence continues at coordinate 31,137 of SJYC01118184.1, read as the reverse complement.
TTCTTAAGCATGTCTCTTGGGATGACGTCTGACTCTCACCATACATAATTATTTTGCTTTGGGCAATGCCCTTTGACCCATGCCATTGTGTACCCCAACCAAGGAATAATCCTCTGGACATTGTGCTTTCATGACGACAGCTGCTCGTTTGCAAACCACTTATTTCAAAACAGTACACTATTCAAATCTCTGTGACTCTAGGATGCCAGAGAACAAGGACAGAAGTGACCCTCTGCAGCTAAATCAGGGCTCAGAGCTCTGCCAGGACGGCCATTGCCATGGGTTTTCCATCCCAAAGGCCTGATCCTCGCTGATATCCTATCTGTTCTTCTATCAGAGGTCTTCCCAGACATCTTCCTCTAACGGGAAGGTAACGATGCCTAACACCATGGGTCACAGAGAGCTTTCAGCTATGTTAAGGGAATGAACAGGTTTCATCATTCCTGCAACAAAAATCTCAGTTTACAAGCTGGGTGTCTGTAACTCCCTTGGTCTGTGGCATGGACCTGAGTTTTACCTGTGTAAAACTTACTGGTCCATCAGAATGGATGACAGTTTCCCTTCTTTTCTCAGCCATCATTTTCCTCTCTGATCTTTCTCTGGAGCCTCCCAAGTCACAACACCAATCAGTGGGCAGTGTGCTCATATGTAATTCTTTCTGGTTTTCAACATATTTTCATTGCATTATCACACTGGCATCTCTAATAATACAAAGTGGAGGTGAAGTGAGAGAGTACTCATGAACTTTTTCAGTTCTCTGAAGCAAAATCAGTTGGTTGTTCTGTATTCCCATATTGTATATCCCTTTATGATAAATATTTTCACTGTGCTGTCATTGTTTATTTACCAGGTTCTACCACTGAGCACTTCCCTAAGGCAGGGACCAGATCTATCTGTCGTGCATATTAAATTGCTTCAGTCATGTCCCACTCTTTGGGACCCCATGGACTGTGGCCCACAGGCTCCTCTGTCCATTGGATTCTCCAGGCAAGAATAGTGGAGTGGGTTGCCATGCCCTCCTCCAGGGGATCTTTCCCACCCAGGGACTGACCCTGCATCTCTTATGTTTCCTGCATTGGCAGGTGGGTTCTTTACCTCTAGTGCCACCTGGGATCTATCTTACCATCTATCTCCAAATCTTTGCACAGTACTTGACATACAATTAGTACTGAATAAATGCTCATTTGAAATATGACACTCATTTGACAGTTAAGGTTATCAGTCTCCCAGGGGAGGGGGCAGGTGTACCACATGCCGTATCCACTGCCTGAAATGAGTAAAGGAAGAACCTGGGTTAGCACACATATGGTCCAACTAGAGGAATAAACAACCAATGAGAAAACATGCACTGGATGCTGACTCTAGAGCAAGCATCCTGATAAATGCAAAAGATTTAATAAAGAGACAGGATCAAAGTCCCAGATTTCCATCCTGTGACTAGAGTGGTCCTTTAACTTCTGTGGGTTTCAGCTTTAACTTATTCAGGATGAGCAGTCTGGAGGATAAGCTCTATAAAGGCTCACACAGATGTATCCACATATCTGGCTTCTTCAATGGCCCGTCAGTATTCTTTTATTATTATTATTTTGGCACGTGGGTTCTTAGTTTCCCAACTGGGGACTGAAGCTGTATCCTCTGCATTGCAAGGCAGATTCTTAACCCCTGGACCACCAGGGAAGCCCTCCCTCATCAATATTCCTTTTGGGCAGATGCTACATGTACATCTGCACACAGATGAACAGACACAGGTGTCACTGCTGTAACGAGACAATATGTCATATCGCCAGGAGGAATCAAGTGGAAAGAGCAGCCCAGACACCTTGAGAAACGTCTAGAAGACAAGAGCTCGGGGAGCAGAAGGCTGTACACAAACCGGACTAGTATGTGAGTCAGGAGTCACTGAGAAGGGAGGTAAATGAATCGAGAGGGAAGTCCATTGAGTGTGTATTCAGAGGACAGACAATAGTATCAGGAAGCAGGGGAACGGCTTTTCCCACAGTAGATGCCTGTCTGTGAAAAGAAGATTTATGTTTGGGAAAAAAAAAAAAAAGCTGTCTCCGCTTTTGTTCAATATCTCTCATCTGAACTCACTCCCATTTCATTTCTTTCTGCTTGTACACTAAGTGGCTTCAGCTGTGTCTGAGTCTTTGCGACCCTATGGACTGTAGCCCACCAGACTCGAGTGTCCACAGGAGTCTCCACGCAAGAATACTGGAGTGGGTTGCCATGCCCTCCTCCAGGGGATCTTCCCAACCCAGGGATCAAACCCCTGTTTCTTGCATCGCCTACATTGGCAGGCAGGTTCTTTACCACTAGCGCCACCTGCTGCTGAACCTCAAATCTAGATTAGGTTTTACCCCGTTGTACAGTCTCATACCATTCTGAACTTTTACTTTATGGCAAAAATCTCAATTATACCCATATGTAGGGTATTTTTTGTCTGTTGCCTTTTTTTCCTATGAGATTAAGAGGTCTCTGAAAGCAAGACTTGACCTATTTGTTCATTGTTGAATCCCCCTCAAACCTAGAATATAGTTAAGTACTTTATAATAAATGTGCAATTAATAAATGAAAATTGGCCAGATTTGGAAGTGGGTCCCTGTCTAAATGGCAGGGCTGCTTTTAGGCCCCAGTTGCTGTGGCTGAGCTTATCCCCAAGTCAAGCGAGGACATAACTGACAGGTGCAAACACAGCCTGCCCTGCAAACCTGGACCTGGGCCAGCAGCTGGAGAAACACTACCACGGAGTTTCATCAGCAGCCCCTGTCTCTGGCTGCTCACCACATGCCCTCCCCGTTTCCTCTCAGTCAAAACAGAAGATTACACTCCCTTCCAAACAAACTTCTGATGAGCTTCAGACCCCTCCCAGCCCTCCTCAGATGCACTAAATCAAGCATCCTGCCTCCAACCCATCCTGTAGTGAATGACATTGTCTGCATGCACCCCAAACCCCCACCTGCACAAGCGGATGCGTGCATGCTCAGTCACAGCTGACTCTTTGTGGCCCCATGGACTGTAGCCCTCCAGATTCCTCAGCCTATGGAGTCTTCTAGGCAAGAATACCGGAGTGGGTTGCCATCTCCTATTCAAGGGGATCTTCGTGACCCAGGGATCAAAGTCATGTCTCCTGCATGGGCAGGTGGCTTCTTTACCACTGAGCCACCTGGGAAGCCCTGCACATCCCTGGAGCAATTTGTTTTTAAAAGAGCTGGAGCAACTCATTCTCAGAAAGCAGAGGTGACCTTGTGACGGTCACACAGCTAAAAACCCATACAACGGAGCAGAAAAAAGCAAAGCTCTTTATTATCACATGGGTTACTACGCAGTGCTCACCATCAACCAGTCATTTTACTAAAGCCTTCCTTACTTTGATCCTGTGAATCCTTACAGTACCCTGTGAGATACATCTATTATTAATCCAAATTTATAGTAAGACCAGAGTCACAGATTTGTTACATCTCCAGCCTAAAGTCATTCAGCTTGAAGTCAAAGCTCTGGATTCTACTGTTAGTTATTCAGACAAGTCTGACTTTGTGACCTCCTGGACTACAGCCCTCCAGGCTCCTCAGTCCATGGGGTTCTCCAATAGCAAGACTTGACCTATTTGTTCATTGTTGAATCCCCCTCAAACCTAGAATATAGTTAAGTACTTTATAATAAATGTGCAATTAATAAATGAAAATTGGCCAGATTTGGAAGTGGGTCCCTGTCTAAATGGCAGGGCTGCTTTGTAGGCCCCAGTTGCTGTGGCTGAGCTTATCCCCAAGTCAAGCGAGGACATAACTGACAGGTGCAAACACAGCCTGCCCTGCAAACCTGGACCTGGGCCAGCAGCTGGAGAAACACTACCACGGAGTTTCATCAGCAGCCCCTGTCTCTGGCTGCTCACCACATGCCCTCCCCGTTTCCTCTCAGTCAAAACAGAAGATTACACTCCCTTCCAAACAAACTTCTGATGAGCTTCAGACCCCTCCCAGCCCTCCTCAGATGCACTAAATCAAGCATCCTGCCTCCAACCCATCCTGTAGTGAATGACATTGTCTGCATGCACCCCAAACCCCCACCTGCACAAGCGGATGCGTGCATGCTCAGTCACAGCTGACTCTTTGTGGCCCCATGGACTGTAGCCCTCCAGATTCCTCAGCCTATGGAGTCTTCTAGGCAAGAATACCGGAGTGGGTTGCCATCTCCTATTCAAGGGGATCTTCGTGACCCAGGGATCAAAGTCATGTCTCCTGCATGGGCAGGTGGCTTCTTTACCACTGAGCCACCTGGGAAGCCCTGCACATCCCTGGAGCAATTTGTTTTTAAAAGAGCTGGAGCAACTCATTCTCAGAAAGCAGAGGTGACCTTGTGACGGTCACACAGCTAAAAACCCATACAACGGAGCAGAAAAAAGCAAAGCTCTTTATTATCACATGGGTTACTACGCAGTGCTCACCATCAACCAGTCATTTTACTAAAGCCTTCCTTACTTTGATCCTGTGAATCCTTACAGTACCCTGTGAGATACATCTATTATTAATCCAAATTTATAGTAAGACCAGAGTCACAGATTTGTTACATCTCCAGCCTAAAGTCATTCAGCTTGAAGTCAAAGCTCTGGATTCTACTGTTAGTTATTCAGACAAGTCTGACTTTGTGACCTCCTGGACTACAGCCCTCCAGGCTCCTCAGTCCATGGGGTTCTCCAAGCAAGAATACTGGAGTAGGTTGCCATTCCCTTCTCCAGGAGATCTTCCTGACCCAGGGATCCAACCCCAGTCTCCCACACTGCAGGCAGATTCTATCTGAGCCACCAGTGGCTTCTAACTCAGACTCCTAAATCCTGGATTCTAACTCAGGACCAAATCTGACGCCATGGCCTAAACTCTTTCCCCTGCATATTCATTACACAGATATTGAGATGACATCTTCGCTAGCTTCTCGCTCACTCACTCAGTTACAAACTCCTTAAGCAATGGGGCTACATTGTAGGAAAAGTGACCTGTGATAAAAAGTGATTGATGGTAGGATTCATGCAGAGGGGTCTTTCTTCAGAAAAACTACAAATCCAGTGTCCAGTGTCCCATATCCACTCTCCCCATTTTTTCCAGATATGGTCTCTGTTTCTTGCTCTCCCATTCACATCAGAGACTGAACCTTTGATGCCTCTGCAGAGGCCTCCTTTCAGGTCTTCCCTTCTTCCTTCCAATTGCTTCCCCACCACTCTTGAGCTCAGTCAGTTTTCCAGGAGGAGTGCCTCCAGCAAACTCAGCACCTGTAACTAGCACATGCCTACCCTGCATATAGATCGTGGTAGGTGCACAGTTCAAGTACATCTGATTCACAACCTCTTTACAATCCAAGTGCATCTCACTTCAGCCAAGTCTCTACGATCAGCTCTGCAGTGAAGTCTCGTTCGGTTCTCCAGCACAACTATCTGATGCTGCTCTTAGCCAGCATTTCCGTCACCCTGGGAGTAACAACTCTCACAGCCCTGGGGTCGCCCCTTACCCGGGGCTCCTGTACTCTCATTTTAACAGAGAAGGCCAGAGCACGAAGGCTGTAGGTACAGAGCTTTCCTCCTTGCACTGTCCTGCCCAGCCCCCTGAAACCAAGAGCTTAGAAACAGCTCCGATATATTGAGCACCTACCATATACCTTCCTTCCTTTTTCCATTTGACCCTTAAAAACACCCCATAAGTACACAATACTGTCCTCAATTTACAGGTGAAGAAATGCGATCCAGAGAGATCAAAACAGCTTCCCAGAACGTATAAAGGATTTGGAAGTCAGCTTTGCCTGACCCCAGAACTTATAGTATCAGTTACCACACTAAGCTGCTTCATCCACTCTCTCTAAAAGACTTAAGATTTTGCAAAGCAAAACCCAGCTCTCCCCTTCCCAGACAATGCTGGCTAAAAGATCAATCCAGGGTACTGTCTATAGCAGCACACAGAGGAGACTGCATATGACATGCACGCAGACATTTGTGTTCTAATCTGCAATAAGACTTCTGCTCCCAGCTCTCAGGTTGCTTCCTGTATAATTGTTCCCACAAACCCAGTTTGATTTGCTGCTCCTCTTATTTTTTCTTTGAATTAGGATTGTTTAGCTTCATTGGACCAACCAAACTTACAAATGGCAAATTAAACCAGAGGACAATGTACTACACGCACACACTATTGATCAGGCAGAGACAAGGCAGAGCACGAAGCGGGCCTTTAAACACACGGCCGACATTTCTGCGAATATTGATGATTCTCTCTAAGGCTTTTTAATAATCGCTTGTGTGTTTTGGCTTTCTAACTGCCTACCCTTTGGGTGATGAAATCACAGCATGTTATTTTAATCTCTTTATAATGGACTGAAGTTCAGTTCAAATAAATATGCCTCACCAAGAGGCAGGAAGGGTCCGGAAGCAGGTCTTACTGCCTGCAACAAGGATCCTAAAAAAGCTGAACTGCCCCCTCCAGCTGAAATTTACAAGGGCTACTGGGTCTGCTGCTCTTTTGTCTAAGCCAGGGTTCCCAAAATGTGGTCCCCAGACTGGCAGTATCACCATCACCTGGGAAATCGTTAGAATTGCCAATTCTCAGGCCTTCACTCAGCCTTATTCCTACATCCACATCACCCATTAGTAGCCACTGAATAAATATGCTCATTGAGCACAGGAAGAGGGATGAGTCCAATGGAGAGCCACAAGAATGGATGCTGAGTGTCACCTGCTTCCCATCCATCCAGTGGAGGTTTCTATTCCCAGCACAGTGATGCTCTAATACAACCTGCCTCTGAGTCATCTGAAAACAGATTTCTGTGCTCCACCCAAGAGTTTCTGACTCAGCAGGTCTGGGCTGAGGGCCAAGAACACACATGATAACAAGTTCCCTGATGCAGATGCTGCTGCTGGAGCTGGTCTAGGGACCACACTTTGAGAACCTCTGTCCCAGAGATAGGATTTGCCTCTTTCCAATTCCAGGCTCTCTTTCAGGCTTTGGAAATCAGACTTGTTTTTAAGGCCATCTCCCTAAACTTCTAAAACTTTGGTTCAAAATACTGCTTGATCCCCAAAGAACTAAAACCAAAGCAAGAATGAATTTCTTTATCTTTCAAAGAACAAATGAGACCTTCAAAACACAACAGCTGCTTTCTTCATTCAGGAACTAGACAAACAGGGATGGACAGTTGTTAGGAGTTCAGTTTTCTCTGCTGAGCAGGTAGAGAACACGCATTCTGAATGCCTGGTTCCTTTTAGAATGAGGTTCAAAGGAAGGTTGCTCTAAAGTCACTGATAGCCATCAGGGTCCACCCAGCCCAGCCGCATGATGGCAAGCCTCGGTCAGGAAATGCTGGATCCAATCCTCTGGGGGACTGACTACCCAGAGCAGGACAATAAGCCACAAACTAATATACTTCATGAAACCAAAATAGGCTACAGCTCTTCCTCCCAGGAAACCTGGCACTGAAGTTTCCCCACACAAATGCAAAGCCTGGAGCGGAGACCCAAAGTAGGGCCGCAGGCATTCTGTTCAGTCTCTAAAGACAGAGCCACAATTTCTCACACTTGACAAGAAACTCAGGACTGCTGACTGCTCAGATGGGAGCAGAGAGACAATGGGGCAGCATAATAAGATCTCTGGTTCCCCCCAAAGCATCTGGGACATGTAGCCATCTTCAGTACACAGCAGCTGATGGTGTCCTAAAATTATACATTGAAAGGTGCATTAGAATTTTTACATCCTACACAAATGGAAAGGTGTCCCCAAATCTATCCTCTTGTGTAAGCCAAAGCAGGGTGTATTATAAGCAATAGGCATCACTTTGCATGCCAGAAATGGGGATTTGTGGTTAGTGAAATATGAGTACTTAGCAATAAGCACACATGAAGAAACTTACAGCTCATCCAGAACACATGGAGACCACACTGAGAGCAAAACTGCTCGGAAAATGCAATTCATCCTTCTCTGCTCAACCTCCTGCCACTGTCACCTTTTCCAGAAACCTGGTTAGAGCTGAAATAGGTAAGATTTTTGCTTCACCAGTACATTTGTCACCCAAATATCTCAGAAAGAGTTACTCGTGATTCACATAATTCTAATTAAAAACATCTCTTTTTGTGCTGGAATTATCTGAATAATTATTTCCATTTTCCTTGGCCTTGGCGACAGAACCCCAAACTTTGTAGATCCTTGCCTTCACTGGATTAGTTCACTGGATCCAGTGTTTCCAAATTTGGCTTTTCCTCAAAATAACCTGCAGAGTTTTGTTTCTTTGTTTTGTTTTTCAAGGAAGGATTCCAGGTCCCAGTCCAGACTGCTGAGTTAAAATCTTGTGGAGAGAAAGAGAGAGCCAGAAAGCTGTGCTGGCTTCTAACACATATGCAGGTATAGTAACCCAACTGAGGGGGTGCCCTGAACAGTTAGGCTTAGGAATGGCTGAACCAAGGGACTTCCCTGGTTCAGTGCTTAAGACTCTGTGTTTCCACTGCAGGGGGCACGGGTTAGATCCTAGGTCAAGAAACTAAGATCCCACATGCCTTGCAGTACAGCCAAAAAAAAAAGAAATGGCTACACCAGATAACATGGCTTTCCAGGTCTCCGAGTACATTCTCTGTTTTATTTACAGAGTGAAGTAAATAACTTTGAGAGACCTTCTTGACAGAGACAGGACAGAAAGAGACTTGTCCAGAATCTGAGAGTCTCACACAGGAAGATTCAAGAGCAGGTCCTCTAATGACCCATTTCTAATCCATCCTCTCCTATCCTCAGAATTTTCTCATTTGCTGTAGGCACCGGAGACTCGGTTTACCAGATACACGGTTGCATGGGCCTTCCAAAGCTGGGAAATGACTCGCTTCCCTACTCCACTCCATCTGCACAGAGGCCTTGTAATCCATCCCAGAATTCTGGCACGCCACCACGGACAGGAAATGAGGGCAAACAAAGACATATGAGAAAAGGGTCAAGTTGCTGGGACTCTTTGAACAGGAGAATCAAAGCCTCGGGGAGGAGCTGCTCACGGCTGGGAGGGCACTGGGGGCGGTGGGAGCGGGCCCGAGGCAGCTGGTGTGGCAAGCCGTTAGCCATCAGGGTCCACCCAGCCCAGCCGCATGATGGCAAGCCTCGGTCAGGAAATGCTGGATCCAATCCTCTGGGGGACTGACTACCCAGAGCAGGACAATAAGCCACAAACTAATATACTTCATGAAACCAAAATAGGCTACAGCTCTTCCTCCCAGGAAACCTGGCACTGAAGTTTCCCCACACAAATGCAAAGCCTGGAGCGGAGACCCAAAGTAGGGCCGCAGGCATTCTGTTCAGTCTCTAAAGACAGAGCCACAATTTCTCACACTTGACAAGAAACTCAGGACTGCTGACTGCTCAGATGGGAGCAGAGAGACAATGGGGCAGCATAATAAGATCTCTGGTTCCCCCCAAAGCATCTGGGACATGTAGCCATCTTCAGTACACAGCAGCTGATGGTGTCCTAAAATTATACATTGAAAGGTGCATTAGAATTTTTACATCCTACACAAATGGAAAGGTGTCCCCAAATCTATCCTCTTGTGGTAAGCCAAAGCAGGGTGTATTATAAGCAATAGGCATCACTTTGCATGCCAGAAATGGGGATTTGTGGTTAGTGAAATATGAGTACTTAGCAATAAGCACACATGAAGAAACTTACAGCTCATCCAGAACACATGGAGACCACACTGAGAGCAAAACTGCTCGGAAAATGCAATTCATCCTTCTCTGCTCAACCTCCTGCCACTGTCACCTTTTCCAGAAACCTGGTTAGAGCTGAAATAGGTAAGATTTTTGCTTCACCAGTACATTTGTCACCCAAATATCTCAGAAAGAGTTACTCGTGATTCACATAATTCTAATTAAAAACATCTCTTTTTGTGCTGGAATTATCTGAATAATTATTTCCATTTTCCTTGGCCTTGGCGACAGAACCCCAAACTTTGTAGATCCTTGCCTTCACTGGATTAGTTCACTGGATCCAGTGTTTCCAAATTTGGCTTTTCCTCAAAATAACCTGCAGAGTTTTGTTTCTTTGTTTTGTTTTTCAAGGAAGGATTCCAGGTCCCAGTCCAGACTGCTGAGTTAAAATCTTGTGGAGAGAAAGAGAGAGCCAGAAAGCTGTGCTGGCTTCTAACACATATGCAGGTATAGTAACCCAACTGAGGGGGTGCCCTGAACAGTTAGGCTTAGGAATGGCTGAACCAAGGGACTTCCCTGGTTCAGTGCTTAAGACTCTGTGTTTCCACTGCAGGGGGCACGGGTTAGATCCTAGGTCAAGAAACTAAGATCCCACATGCCTTGCAGTACAGCCAAAAAAAAAAGAAATGGCTACACCAGATAACATGGCTTTCCAGGTCTCCGAGTACATTCTCTGTTTTATTTACAGAGTGAAGTAAATAACTTTGAGAGACCTTCTTGACAGAGACAGGACAGAAAGAGACTTGTCCAGAATCTGAGAGTCTCACACAGGAAGATTCAAGAGCAGGTCCTCTAATGACCCATTTCTAATCCATCCTCTCCTATCCTCAGAATTTTCTCATTTGCTGTAGGCACCGGAGACTCGAGTTTACCAGATACACGGTTGCATGGGCCTTCCAAAGCTGGGAAATGACTCGCTTCCCTACTCCACTCCATCTGCACAGAGGCCTTGTAATCCATCCCAGAATTCTGGCACGCCACCACGGACAGGAAATGAGGGCAAACAAAGACATATGAGAAAAGGGTCAAGTTGCTGGGACTCTTTGAACAGGAGAATCAAAGCCTCGGGGAGGAGCTGCTCACGGCTGGGAGGGCACTGGGGGCGGTGGGAGCGGGCCCGAGGCAGCTGGTGTGGCAAGCCGAGCACCCTCCACCAGTACTCACGCCCACACGGAACATCTGTTCACGCCCATGGACATGCAGGGAGCTTTTGTTGTGACTAACTGGGGCAGTGGAGGGGGGAAGGTGGTGTGGCGGGGGGCTGAGGGGGAGGGAGAAGAAGGCATTTGGTTGGCGTGGGGCTGGGAAAAGAGAAAAAAATGAACAATTTGTCTTGGTACCTCTAGCCCCATCAGCCTTGCGGTTTGAGAGTCTGGTTATGAAGGTGATGGTCAAACACTAGACGCTGTTCTCACCAGAGGCTTTTATAAGGTTTTAGCAAAGCAGAGCTGCTCCTAGACCCAGGTAATCCCAAGTTGGGTGGGAACCTGTCTTAGGGTCTAGAAAAACAGAATCACTGTGAGTGATGTGGAATAAGACATTTATTACAGGGGTCAGACCTCAATCTGACTGTGGGAAACAGGAGAGATAGTGCCTTTGTGAGTGCGTGCTAAGTCGCTTCAGTCATATCTGACTCGTTGCAACCCAAGGGACTGCAGCTCATCAGGCTCCTCTGTCCACGGGACTCTCCAGGCAAGAATACTGAAGCAGGCTGCCGTGGCCTCTTCCAGGGGCTTTCTCTGTGTGTGCTGCTAAACTTGAAGTTGCTATAGATCAGCTAGAAGAAAAACTGTATGTGGACAAGAGCAAGGACAATCTGGAACCTACAAGAACTAACTGGGACCTGCATCTGTCTTCCAACACCTCCAGTTCCCATGCCCTGGGTGATTTGCAGGAGACAAGAGCCACCTTCACTTCCAAGCTGCATATGCACCTGGCCAGGGATACCCAGAAGCAGAGGACCTAGAGGGAGCTGCCTCAGCCAGAGAGCAGATCTGTGATGCTCACCATTGGAGCAGGAAGAATGGCTGCTGTTTCCCTCCTGCCTTCTAAACCTCAGGCAAAATGTCTCCCATAAGCAACACCAACTTGATCCTATAGAGAAAAGGAGATTCTGCAGACGGGCATTCTTGCAAAAGCACAGTAAGGTTTCCTCCCTGCTCTGAGACTGGTTTGGGGTGTTTCATTGGTGGCTCAGCAGTAAAGAACCCTCTTGTAATGCACAAGACACAAGGTTGATCCCTAGGTTGGGAAGACAACTCCCCTCTCCTCCCCAGAGTAGGAAATGGCAACCTCCTCCAGTATGCTTGCCTAGAAAATCCCATGGACAGAGGACCCTGGCAGGCTACAGTCCATGAGGTCACAAAGAGTCAGACACAACTGAGCGATTAATCAACATCCTTTCAGTAAGTTTGGACTGAACTCTGGAGTTCTCCCCATGGACAGAGCTCCAAAAAAGAACAGAAAGATGAATGCAGCTTCTCAGGTCAGCTTGCTGGGCAATACATATCAAAAGTATCTTGGGAAGAAAAGGGAGAACACGAAGACTCTTCCAGAAGCAAACAAAAGCACATTCTGAGACTCCCTTGGATAACTGGGGGACACCGTGGGCATGCAGGCGGTTACCACTGCAGTTTGCACAGAAATGGAAAGGTGACCCCACTTTGTGTTCAGGGATGGGGATGCCTGGACAAGCTGGTCACACCAGTGAGTGGCCTATTATAGTGAGAATTTCACGAGAATTTCTAATTTCCCTAGCACTGCAAAGGAATCTGAGAGCCATTGCCCGGCTCTCCTCTCCAAACACACATCACCCCCCTACTCTAGCCCCATCCCCACCCCGACCCAGTCTCCCAGAACCAATCCACTTCACAGGTCTCTAAACACATCACACGCTTGTGTGCACTGGAACCTGCACATTTGGTGATTTGGTGTAGCCTCCACATGGAGAGGTCCCCTTATTCCTGCCCTTCTTCACACTTTACATTGAATAACAGATTCAAATTCCAAACCTCAGGTCAACCGTCCATCTACCCTGACACCTGGGTCATTTCATTTAAGGGACTCTCTTCTGTACTGCCTATTGATAGAATTCTGAACTCACCATTTCCATGGCACTTTATCTTTAAGGAACCTTAGTGTGGCTAGATAGTATCATCACCAACTCAGTGGATATGAATTTGAGCCAACTGTGGGAGGCAGTGGAGAACAGAGGGGCCTGGTGTGCTATATGGGGTTCAGTGTGTCAGATATGACTTTAGTGAGTGAACAACACAAATTGAGGCCTACAGTAAGCTGCACATATTTAAAATAATACTCTAAATTCCACATATAAGCAATATCATATGATATCTTTAAAAATGACACAAATGAACTTATTTGCAGAATACAAATAGAATCACACGAAAGAAAACAAAATTCCTGGTGGTAGAGAGAGGGTATAAATTAAGAGTTTGGGATTAACATATATACATACTACCAAGTATAAAATATATAACCAACAATGTCCTACCATATAGCATGGGAACTAAAAAGTAAAATAAAGTGAGTAACTTCATACATCTTTGACATAGGTATACACCCCTGAAAGTATCACCATAGTCAGGATAATAAACAAATTCACCATCCATCCTAAAAGTTTCTGTATGATCCTTAATAGTTTCTCTCTCTTACTTCCATCCACATGTCAACTCTGATCAGTTTTTTAATCACTATAGATTAGTTTTCACTTTCTAGAGTTTTATTAAATGGACTCGTATACTCTGTTTTGCCTGTCCTCTCTCATACACAGCATAATTGAGATTCATCCATCTCAAGTGTGTCAATAGCTCAGTTCTTTTTATTACTGAGTAGTACTCCACTGTATAGATGTACTACAGCTGGCTTATTCATTCACCTGTTGATGGATATTTGGGTTGTTTCCTTGGGGATATTACAAATAAAGCTTCTATGAACACTGTATATAAATTTTTTATAGACATTATTTCCTTTTCTCTTGGGTAATACCTAGAAATGTAACAGATATATGGTAGGTGAAAAATAGAATTTTTTTTTAGAAACTAACAAAGTTCATCAAAGGGATTGTACCATTTTATGTTCCCACCAGCATGTATGAAGTTTCCAGTTTCTCCACATTCTAGCCAACACTTGACATGGTCAGTCTTTCTCATTTTCACCTAATGGGTCTGTCATGGTATTTTATTGTGGTTTTAACTTGCATTTCTCTAATGACTAATGATGTTGAGTATCTTATGTGCTTTTATGCTATCCATATATTTTATTTGGTGAAATGTCTCTTCAAATCTTTTGCCCATTTAAAAATCTTCACATTATTATGTTTTGAAGGCTTTTAAATATATTTTTATACAAGTCTTTTATTGAATATGTGGTTTACAAATATTTTCTCCCCCCAATCTGTGCTTTGTATTTTTATTCTCTTAACATTGTTTTTTGAAAACCAAACATTTTTAATTTTGGTAAACACTAATTCATCAATTTTCAAAAAGCTGATAGTATCATTTCTTTAATTCTCTATCAATTGTTTATTCATCTTTACTAGTCAGTGGATTCCTAGAGGGCAAAGACCATCAGCTGCTATCTCTGGATTCCTAGCATCAAGATGATGCTTAGCACTTATAAGACACTGAAATTATAGCTCTTATGGTTATGTTATTACTCCTGGTTGTTATGGGAAAGCCCTTAGACTTCCTGGCATTTGCTGTGTAATAATTATTTCTATTTACAGGTAAAGAGATCTTTAATCAATATGATCAATTTTCTTAAACAAGGAATGCCTATGAAGGTCTTTGTACATTTCCCTATAAGATATCTGTGTATTTGAATAGAGAGAATGAATAACAGGAAAATTCTCTCCTGAAGGTCCTTCATTTGAGAATCCTGCTTGCTCTTTCTATTAACCAGGGAGAGTCCTTTCTTTCCAGAATAAGTAAAGAAATATCTTATAACAGCTTCTCCTCATGGGCAGAAGTCAAAGGGAACGTCACCAATTCAAGTAAATTTCACCATTAGCCACAGGAGAGGTATTTTAACAAAGAGATAAAACATCTCCTCCATCTATGAGAACCACTCACTGCCTGGAGATTCCTTCCAGTGATCCCACTATAGGCTGCTGGTCCCTACCATAGTTTTCCCCAAGAACCAGACCAGCAGTGATGATGGCTCCTTCAGGCTGACAGCAATGACAGGCCTCTCTAAATATTGGTGGAATGTTAAACTCAATACAAAATAAATAGGCATCTGTCTTCTAGAGTCCTGAAACTTCCATCTTTCACAACAAACGTATCCTAAGGACAATTCCAGTTCTGGATATATGGGAGATTAAAATAACAACCAAAAACAACAACAAAACTATTGCTTCAAAAACCAAGACTTGCTGATAAAATACAATTTCAAAAATATATTGTTAGACTCACCAGGAAAAAAAAGTAGAAATTTTAAGATGCCACAAAGGAGCATGCAACCAGAGTTGTAGCTTAGAATCCAGTGATGCTGTGGTTACCACAGGGTGAGTAACACAACGGCTTGAGTTTTAAAACTGTGAGAAATAAGATGCTGGACCCAATGCAAGACTGGAGAACTGGAATTAAGAACCCTCAAATTGGAACACTCAAAAAGTGATAGCCACTAAAAAGACAGACTAGAGAAAAATCTATAAGTACAGATAAATAAGAAGTTTGTCTGTCTGAATTCTAGATGAGTAAAAATGTCTCCTTGGGGAAATAGAAGGCCCAGACAGATCCAGGGCTAAATTACTCACATTTTCTAGGAACTCCTAGAGTTGAGAGATAAGTAAAAGTTGATCCTATGCCAGTGATAAATCTGAGGGTCCAAGAAAAAACAAAACCATTAATACCACAAGGCATTCAGGGAAGAAAAATAGACTAACCAATTAAAAATTTCAAAATCCACAAGGAGAAACCTACCATATGCAAAAGACAGAACCCATAATAAATATAAGACTAGACACTCAAGAACTTGAAGTAATGGAATTAAAATCTTAAAAAGAATTTTTAAAAACACTGTGTAGTATTTAAGATAATTAAATATCCAAATTTTAAAAAGCAACTTTTAGAAAAGTCACATAACAGGCAGACAGTACAGGTTCTAAAGAGTGTGACTTGTAAGCTTAATCTAAAGAACATTTTTAGCTCTCAATCTACTCCCAACAATGGTAACCCTTCAAGCTCTCCTGTGGTCAGAAATAATTCATGGATCAATACAATAATTTTAATAAATATTACAAAATATTTTTTACTGCAAGAAATGAAAATACATCAAGATGTGGGGGATGCAGCTATGCTGTGCTTAAAGGAAATGTTTTATAATGCATATAACAGAACTTAGTAAAGATTCAATTAGTAAGCTAAACATCCAACTCAAAAAGTTGGGAAAAGAGCAACAAAGTAACCCCCCCCATCAAAACCTGAATAATAAAGGAAATTTAAAAATCAGTAAAAATGAAAGTTACTCAGTTGTGTCTGACTATTTGCAACCCTGTGGATTGTATCCCACCAGGCTTCTCTGTCCATGGAATTCTCCAGGCAAGAATATTGGAATGGGTAGCCATTTCCTTTGCTAGGAAAAAAATCAGAAGGAAACTAATAAACTACAGAAAAGAAACAATAGAAAAACAACAAAACTAGTTTTTTTTGAAAAATGACTAAATAAACCTCTGACAAGATTATGAAAACAGTGATGGATTTTAAAATTACACTTGTCTCATTGCATGACCTTGCAATAAAACTTTCTCTGCTGAAAAAAAAAACAGCAACAAAAATTACACTCATACACATAAAACACTAATAAAGTAAATAAAAAAGAAGCTAGTTACACATACAGTAGGGATTGTCAAAAATCACAAGAAAATACTATACACAACAAAACTAAGAACAACATCAAAATAGATTCAATAGACAATATTTCAGAAAAATATAATTTACTAAAAACTATCCAAGAAGATGTACACAATCTGAATAGATCTATTGTCAGTAAAGACAATGAGGCAGCAGTTTAAAATTTATTCACACACAAGCACAGAGACAGACACATACATAAATATACCCACAAAAAAACAAATGTAACCTCAGATGATTCCATGAGTAAGTTCTACCAAACACTAAAGGAACAGATATTTTCAATCTTATTCAAATTGTTTCACAAAACAGAAAAAGAGAAAATGCCTCCTATTCATTTTATGAAAGTGGCATATACTTGATAGGTAAAGCGTCTGCCTACAATGAGGAAGAGCAGGGTTCAATCCCTGGGTTAGGAAGATCCCCTGGAGAAGGAAATGGCAACCCACTCCAGTATTCTTGCCTGGAAAATTCCAGGACTGAGGAGCCTGGTAGGCTACAGTTCATGGGTTTGCAAAGAGTCGGATACGACTAAGTAACTTCTCTTCAAACCATACAGGGCAGTGTAAGAATGGAAAACCACTGGTCAACCTCACAAACACAAGCAAACAGGAAACTTTTATAAACTATTATCAAACTAAATTCAGTAAGCCTAACAAAAAAATCTCAATTATAGGCTGCCTCCCAGGAAGATTTAACATTAGAAAATCTTTTTATATAATCTATCCAATAAAAAGTAAGTAAGAAAAATAGATGTTATAAAAGCAAATCAAAGCAAATGATAAAATTCAATTCCCATTTTGGGGGAAAAATTCTTAGTTGAAATAAAAGGAATTTCTTTTAGATAAAGAAAGTCTAATAAAAGCAAATTACCAATATAATAATGTTGAAAAATTAGTTTCCCCTTTAAAATGAGGAAAAATATAAAGATGTCCGCTATTACTACTTCTGTGCAAACTTGTACTGTTAATCAGTGCAGTAAAATAAGAAAATGCAAAATCTTAAAGTAAGAATTAGGGGAGAAAAGTCATAATTCTCAGATAGGCTTGATGAACACAGAAAAGTCAAAAACCTCTATAGACAAACTCAGTAAAGTTGCTGGCACACAAACAGTATACACAGTCAATAATATTTTCATACACTCACAACAAGTAGAACATATGATTATTTTATTTATTTTTAATTGGAGGATAATTGCTTTACAATATTGTGTTGGTTTCTGCCAAACTTCAACATGAATCAGTTGCATATATACATATGTCCCTTCCCTCTTGAAACTCCCTCCTACCTCCCACCCCCAACCTACCCCTCTAGGTGGTCACAGAGCCCCAGTTTGAGTTTCCTGAGTCATAAAGCAAACTCCCACTGGCTATCTGTTTTACACATGGTAATGCATATGTTTCCATCCTACTTTCTCAATTCGTCCCACCCTCTCCTTCTCCCACTGTGTCCACAAGTCTGTTCTCCATGTCTGTGTCTCCACTGCATCCCCACAAATAGGTTCATCAGTACCATCTTTCTACATTCCATATATATGCATTAATAGATAATATTTGTTTTTCTCTTTCTGACTTACTTCACTGTGCATTAGTTCTAGGTTCATCTACCTCATTAGAACAGACTTAAATGCATTCCTTTTTATGGCTGAGGAATCATTGTATATATATACCACAGCTTTTTTATCCATTCATCTCCTGATGGACATCTAGGTTGCTTCCATATCCAAACTATTGTAAATAGTGCTGCAATGAAAATTGGGGTACATGTAGCTTTTTCAGTTTTGGTTTCCTGAGGGTATATGCCTAGTAGTCGAATTGCTGGGTCATATGGTGATTTTATTCCTCGTTTTTTAAATAATCTCCATACTTTTCTCTATAGTGGGTATATCAATTCCCACCAATAATGCAAGGGGGTTCCCTTTTCTCCACAGCTTCTCCAATATTCATTGTTTGTAGTTTTTTTTGATGATGGCCATTCTGATCAGTGTGAGGTGATGCCTCATTGTAGTTTTGATTTGCATTTCTCTAATAATGGGCAATGTTGAGCATCTTTTCAAGAACATGTGATTTTGAAAAAGATCCATGTAACAATAATAGCAAAAGTTATGAAGAACATAGAAATACATCTAACAAATGAGGTAAAAATATTTATGAACAAAATTTTTTTAATTTTAAGAATGCTTAGAGAAACTAACAAATGGAGAGATAGATCATTTTGTTATTTGGGATGTGGATTCAATTGTGTATAATAGAGATTTTGAAATAACAGTGCTATAAACTCTTAGTCTCTTTATCTCTCAGTTATAATTTGGAGGTAGGTACTCCAGAGCTGGTATGGAAACTGGGGCAACTATGCCATATTCATATGTATTTGCAGAAATCAGTTTTCCAATGTTAAATTCAACTTCCATTATAAATCTCAATGAATCTTTGTCTAGGATAGGCTCATTATAAAATCCACATACCACAGTAAAGGTCCAGAAATAGCAACATAATTTTGAAGAAGTAAAAGGAAGGTATCATTTACTGATATCGAAACACATGACAAAACAAAAAATTTGAACAAACATTTCTCCAAAGAACATATGCAAATAGCCAACAAGCACATAAAAATAAGCTCGGCATCACTTGACATTAAGGAAATGCAAATCAAAACCACAATTAGACATGGCTTTATACCTATGAAGATGACTACAATCAAAAATGAGACAATAGCAAGTGTTGGTGAGGATGCAGAGAAATTGAACCTTCATAAATTACTAATGCGAATGCAAAATGGTACAGTCACTTTGGTCCTCAAAATGCTAAACAGAGAGTTGTCATTTCAGCCGGCAATACTCCTCCTAGGCATTTACCCAAAAGAAATGAAAGCATGTTCACACAAAACCTGCACATGAATGTTCCAAGTGGCATTACTCATCATAGCCAAAAAAAAGGGAACAACCCAAATGTTCATTAACTAAAGAATGGATAAACAAAATGTTATATGTCCATTCAATAGAGTATTATTTAGCCATAAAAAGAAAACATGCAACATGGATAAAGCTTGAAAAATGCTAACAGAAATAAGTCAAACAAAAAAAGATCACCTATTGTATGATTCCTGTGATATAAAAAGCCCAGAATGAGAAAATCTGTAGAGATAGAAAGTTCGTGGTTGCCAGGAGCTAGGGTTTAGAGGGAAGCAGGGAGTGACTACTATTGTGAAGATGGTTCTTTTGGAGGTGATGAAAGTGTTCTAGAATTAGACAGTGATTGTAGTTGCTCAATTTGGGGAATATACCAAATTTTATATTTAACAAGGTAAATTTTATGGTACATATATCCCAATAAAAATAACTTACAGAGTTATAGCATAAAACAATGTGGTGTTGGTATGGAAACAGACATCTTGACCCACAGAACTGAATACATAGCATAGAAGGGATCTACATACACACAAGCAGCCTTATGGCACAGGTGACTTATACAGGGAAAGGAGGAACTATGGAAGGAACAATGAAAAAAATTAGGCTCCTCCTTCATATTTTCACCAAAACTAATTTC
This sequence comes from Madoqua kirkii, assembly GCA_006408675.1. NCBI lineage: Eukaryota > Metazoa > Chordata > Mammalia > Artiodactyla > Bovidae > Madoqua > Madoqua kirkii. The sequence continues at coordinate 11,013 of SJYC01118184.1, read as the reverse complement.
AAATGGATTAAAGATAAGGATGCGGAAAATCAAAATGGTAAAACCTATAAAATAAAATATAGTAAAATATCTTTCATGGGGATAGGAAAGAACCTCACAAGCCCCCCAAAAAAAGAAAAAGAAATATACAATCAATTTTAAAACTTAAAATAATCATAGTATGATCACTTATGAATAACTACACTGTAGTTAAAATAGGAAGACATTCATACGAATAACTTACATCAGGGTCAAGTGAGCGGTTACCTTTGAAGAAGGAGGGAGAAATGAGAGAAAGACACAGTGAGCAATAACTGGCTGGGTACTAATTTATTTTTCTCTTTTTTAAAGAACTCTATGAGCAAAGGTAGCAAAATAATAACCATTGTTAAAACTTTGTGATGAATATATAAGGGCCTGTTTCCTCTAAAATTCAGTATTTTTGAAGTGTTTGGGGAATAAGATTTTTTTTTCAATATTAACATACTACCTTGCCTAGAAAGTTGAAATCCCCAGATGGCTTCCTCCTGCCTTTCCAGGGTCAGCATTTTTGTGGTGAAAGCATAGAATGTTAATGATCTTCACAAAGTTATAGAGCAAACGTGATAGAAACGGGCTCAAGCCCAGCTACACTCTATTTCAATTGCCTGCTCTTTCTGGAAAGAGCACATGTCTGCCATGCTGGGCAAGCATTCAAGTTCTTTCCACTTTAATGTTATGTGGATTTACTAAACCAAAGAAGTTAGGGGAGAAACTTCAATCACTGCCTTGGCAAATCACTATTTGCTGCTAGTCCTGAGGACTTATTCCACCATAAAATCAATGAGGGCAGAGGGAGTAAGGGAGTGAAAATGTAGTACTTTAATTCCTCTGAAGTGCAGAGTATTACTCCTGTGCTCCGTGGGGTTGTTCTTCTGCTTCGTTGCTCACCTGTAGGAACACAGATGCGCACACAAGGGCATCCACCTGCAGCTGCCAAGTCAGGACTGGGAAAAAGCACACTTAGAGAACCTCCTGTTAAACTGGGGCCTTCAGCAAAGAGCTTGCCAATAGCAAGAAGGGAGCCAGCAGCCGCAAGGGAACTAGAGAAAGCCCACCTGCCTAGCTCTCCTTCTTCAGTGTCAGAACATGAGGGGTAACTCTGGCACCAGGTTAAGGGTACAAAGAGAAGCAGAGCTGGGTTCTGGGAGCACACACAACATGCCCAAGGCAGTGATTCTTAACTCAAACCACACAGTATCATAACTAAGGAACACAAAAATTAAATTAAAATTTAAGTCAATTTAAATTAAAAAAATAAAATACAGATGACCAAGCCCACCTCCAGCAATCGGATGCAACTGGCTTGAAGCAGGTCACTGTTATTCTTTAAAAGCACAGCAGGTAATTCTAATGTGCAGCCTCTCCCCTAGCAACTAACAGCAATAATTTAAAAGAAATGGTTTCCTCAGGCCTGACCATAAAAAGAATGAAATCAGTGAGCCCAGGCTTATATGACCTGGGGCCAGTTATGCAATTTGACTCAACCCCTATTTTCTTACTTGAACATGGAGACAATAATACCTATCCCTCAGTGATGGTAGTAATTAAGATGATACACTCAAGAGTGCCTACCACGTGGTTATTATCAACAGTCATCTGGACCCTAGGAATGGCTCATTTGCGGTCAAGTACATCCCTGTGGTGGTGACTCAGAACCAGACAGAAGCCAGAGTCTGGCATGTCTCAGCCACCCCACATTTGTGGGAAAAGGTGATGTCCCACAGCACCTATCTTATTCTTTCTGGATCAAACATCAGGCTTTGGCTTGGATAGCAAATCCTTAAACAGTTAATTCTCAGTTATTCAAAGAAATGGAAAACAGCTAGTGCTAGTACTACAGACTGAAGGCTTATGTCTCCCCAAAATCCATATGTTGAAAACTAACTCTCAGTATGATAGTATTAGGAGGTGGAGGATCCTTGGGAGGCAATTAGCTCATAAGGGCAATTCAGTTCAGTGTAGTCACTCAGTTGTGTTCGACTCTGCAACCCCTAGACTGCAGCATGCCAGGATTCCCTGTCCTTCACCATCTCCCGGAGCTTGCCAAACTCATGTCCATTGAGTCAGTGATGCCATCCCACCATCTCATCCTCTATCATCCCTCCCTTTCTCCTCCTGCCTTCAATTTTTTCCAGCGTCGGAGTCTTTTCCAACGAGTCGGTTCTTCACATCAGGGGGCCAAAATATTGGCGTTTCAGCTTCAATATCAGTCCTTCCAATGAATATTCAGGACTGATTTCCTTGAGGATGGACTGGTTGGATGTCCTTGCAGTCCGAGGGATTCTCAAGAGTCTTCTCTAACACCACAGTTCAAAAGCATCAATTCTACAGCGCTCAGTTTTCTTTATAGTCCAACTCTCACATCCATACATGACCCCTGGAAAAACCATAGCTTTGACTAGACGGACCTTAGTCAGCAAAGTAATGTCTCTGCTTTTCAATATGCTATCTAGGTTGGTAATATCTTTTCTTCCAAGGAGCAAATGTCTTTAATTTCATGGCTGCAGTCACCATCTGCAGTGAGTTTGAAGCCTGAGAAAATCGTCTGTCACTGTTTGCACTGTTTCACCATCTATTTGCCATGAAGTATTGGGACCAGATGCCACGATATTAGTTTTTTGAATGTTGAGTTTTAAGCCAGCTTTTCACTCTCCTCTTTCACTTTCATCAAGAGGCTCTTTAGTTCCTCTGCACTTTCTGCCATAAGGGTGGTATCATCTGTGTATCTGAGGTTATTGATATTTCTCCTGGCAATCATGATTCCAGCTTGTGCTTCATCCAGCCCAGCATTTCACATGATGAAATCTGTATTTAAGTTAAATAAGTAGAGTGACAATATGTAGCTTTGACATACTCCTTTCCCAATTTGGAAACAGTCTGTTGTTCTATGTCTGGTTTGAACTAGTCCTTTTTGACCTGCATACAGATTTCTCAGGAGGCAGGTCAGGTGGTCTAGTATTCCCATCTCTTGAAGAATTTTCCACAGTTTATTGTGATCTACACAGTCAAAGGCTTTGGTGTAATCAATAAGGCAGAAGTAGATGTTTTTCTGGAATTATCTTGATTTTTCTATGATCCAAAGGATGTTGATAATTTGATCTCTGATTCCTCTGCTTTTTCTAAATCCATCTCGAACATCTGAAAGTTCACAGTTCACATACTGTTGAAGCCTAGCTTGGAGAATTTTGAGCATTACTTTGCCAGCATGTGAGATGAGTGCAATTGTGCAGTAGTTTGAACATTCTTTGGCACTGCCCTTCTTTGGGACTGGAATGAAAACTTCCTTTTCCAGTTCTGTGGCCACTGCTGAGATTTCCAAATTTGCTGGCATATTGAGTGCGGCACTGTAACAGCATCATCTTTTAAGATTTTAAATAACTCAACTGGAATTCCATCACCTCCACTAGCTTTGTTCATAGTAATGCTTCCTAAGGCCCACTTGAATTCGCATAAGTGCAGAGCCCTCATGAACAAGATTAGTGCCCTTATAAAAGAGACCCCAGAAAGCTCCTTCACTCTTTCTTCCACATGAGGACACAGAAAGAAGATGCCATCTATGAACCAGGAAGGGGGTCCTCACCAGACATTGTATGGGCTGGTGCCTTGACCTTGACTTACAGCCTACTGAACTGTGAGAAATGAACGTCTGTCGTTGACAAGCCACCCAGCCCACGGTGTTTTGTTACAGCAGTCTAAATGGACTAAAACAGGTAAGTAACCAAAAGATTGCCTATTGGGAATTTGAAAATGCATCACAGGCTGGCATAGGCAGAATAATGAGCCCATGAAGACATCCATATCTACTCCCCAAAATAGCCCACTAGTGAGTGCAAAGTGAGTACAGTAGGTTACCTGGCAAAGAGGAATTAAGGCTGCAAAGGGCATTCAGTCTGTGCACCACCTGACCTTAACATGAGCAGATGACCTTGTATTGGGAAGGAGCCCAATGTCATCACAGGGGTCTTTGTAAGTGGAAGAGGGGGGCAGAGGAGCGAAAACTAGGGAGATGGTATCATGAGAAGGACTGGACCCACTGCTGCTGGAAGAAGCTACAGGAAGAACACAGGAGCTGTGAGTGAACAACGTGGGTGACCTCGAGAAACTACCAAGGTGGGGAAACGGACTTTCCCTGGAGCTCCCAAAGGGAGGCAGCCCTGCCAACACCTTGATTCAACCCCATCGAGACCTGTATCAGGCCACTCCCCTCCAAACCTGCCAGACCATAAACCTGTGCTGATTTCAGTACTGTTTATGATAACTGTTTTTTCCAGCCTCTGATTCCATTTCACATTTTTCCTATGTCTCTACTTAAATGTATAGTCTATCACCTTGGTTCAGTGCACATCACCAAAAATTCCCCTGAGATTTCATAGTCTCTGACAGCCGGTTACACTTGGGGCGCCCATCTGAAGTCTGTGGAGCCACAGCAGTAGAAAACTGGCAGGACATATATAACCAGAGGTTTTTGAGTCCTCTTCTTCGGGTGTTCCTGGCTAAACTAGATGACTGAGTGGTGACACAGGGGAAAATGACCTTAAGAACTGCTGCATGAGAAGGAAATTCTAAGACCTGAGGGTTACTCATTCATTCACTTGAGAATAATGGCTGAGCACCATCTTTGCACTGGACAGTGGGCACACCAGGTGAGCAAGGCATGCCCGAGGACTGTGGGCCCTCACCATCTAGACCCAGGAGGCAGCAAGAGAAACAAGGAGTGCTGTGAACCGTCTACGGTCAGCAAATCATCCCAATGAAATGATGTTCCAGCTGAATTTGGAAAAACTAGCAGACGTTTGTGGAGCAAACCAAATTCCAGGAAAAGAGGCGTATGAGGCAGTGCAGGGCTCTTGTGAACACAATCCCCCATAAAGCACCCCACACGGTCTGCAAACATGTGTGTGTACACTCAGTCATGTTGGACTCTTCGGGACTCCGTGGACTGTAGCCTCCCAGGCTCCTCTGTCTACGCCTCCCCCCAGAACAGATGCTCCTCCAGGACATCCCTGGCTTGACCTGCTGCAAAGTGCAATATGTAACAAATCTCTGACAGGTAGTAGGTACTCAGCAAAAATTGTTAAAGGAAGGAACAGAAGGAGGGAAGGAGGGGGAAACATCCATTTTCAGATCTTCCTCATACCTCACCCTCACTTCTGAGCTTACTTCAGGAACCACTACTCATCCTCACTCTGATGCTCACCCCGTGAGCCACCGTCAGCCCAATTCCCACATCAGAGGTCCCCAGGACACAGTCCTGCCCATCTCCTCCCCGATGGACCAGACTTCTGCAGTCTGCACCCAACCCTCCCTCTGGTTTTCCTATACCGCTGTCCATGGCCCGGCACTGGTAAGAGAGAAACTAAGATGCTAGCGTCTCCTTAGAGACTTTCCACAAACCTCCTTCTCCTCTGGAGAACAGGGAGGGAGACCAGGTCACACAAATGCTATTCTAATGCACCTTGAGCTTACTTCAGGAACCACTACTCATCCTCACTCTGATGCTCACCCCGTGAGCCACCGTCAGCCCAATTCTCACATCAGAGGTCCCCAGGACACAGTCCTGCCCATCTCCTCCCCGATGGACCAGACTTCTGCAGTCTGCACCCAACCCTCCCTCTGGTTTTCCTATACCGCTGTCCATGGCCCGGCACTGGTAAGAGAGAAACTAAGATGCTAGCGTCTCCTTAGAGACTTTCCACAAACCTCCTTCTCCTCTGGAGAACAGGGAGGGAGACCAGGTCACACAAATGTCTATTCTAATGCACCAGAGACTAATCCTCCTTCCAAACCAGGAGAAAGTCACACTCATTCTCTTTAGAGAAAGAAACAAAGCACCACAGTGGTGATGCTTTTTTAAAGGCCTCTGGCTCTCACCTAGAAACCCAGTTTTTAGAATGATAACATTCTGTGACATGAACAGCTGTCATCTCATTTTCATTTAAAGTGTGATTAAATATCTCTTAGGAAAAATACCATTTCTTCACTGATCAGTATTTTATAATCTAATGATTGTTTATTTAAACTTTAAACAGGTCCCTATTCGTTCACTCTCTTGCTACTCAATAAGATTACTATGCCTACATGCTACCAGGTATAAAGTCTGTAACCTACCAGGGTTCTTACCACAGTGATGACTAATTATAAATATTGGCTGACATTTGCTTCAAAATACATTCATGTCTGTGTGCCATTTCTACTGGTTCCCTGAACTCTGAGCTTTTCATAAAGAAACAAACAAAAGAAAATATCAAACTAACATGACAGATATTTTGATCAGCCCAAAGAAGTGGAAACACAACTTTGAAGAGTAAAGAATTTCCAAACCAAGATTTTAAACCAAGAACATATTCAGCTCTACAGTCAACAGCACCCATCACTGCCTGTCATGCATCACTGTCCAGTCCAGACCATCAACAGGGGGATTTGCAACGGCTTCAGATGGGCCTAAGGAAGAAACCTCACCTGTTTCAGAATTTTGCAGAGGACTGCCTGGGCAGAAACCACATAGACAAAGCCTAACATAAAAAAGAAGTACTTTACACAAACCAAGATGGAACAGATGAATAGATGTATGTTTTTGTCTCTGTTTGTATGACTGTTTGAGGACCTAATGAGAACAACATTCAGGCTGCGTGTGGGGGAGGTGTGACCCACACAGTGAGCAGCCTGCTGCCCCAGCACTTTGTCGACTGTACACGCTCCAGGTCAGAACTTGATTTGTGGCTGTGAACCTTATGGCTCAGCTAGCTGATGGTTGCCTTTCTCACTCTGCCTCTGACCACGTGTGCAAAAATCCTCGGCTTGGATCATAGGGGCCGCATTGCCCACGAAGTGGATTGGCCTGCCCTAGAATGGTTTCTCACCTGTGCATAGCTCTGTCAAAATGTTCCAAAGGCTTCAGTCCTGGGCTGAGTGTTCTATGTGACTTTCAAGCTGTTCTCACCCATCCAGAGAAGTTGCTTGCACACTTCATCTACCTCTGTGTGCAGAGCAGGCTTGGCGTGCTTCCCACGGTCACTCTGAGCCTTTAATACTCAGTTCTTGATCCCCTTTTCCAGACCAGTTGGTGCCCTTATCTGTACTCCCCTGGTGTCCTGTATCCACCTCTATTATTAATATTCAACAGAGAAATATGAAGATAACAGGTGAATATGTATTAGGTTTAAGCTGCATCTTATTTATCTTTGTACCTCCAATGTGTAAACTATGACTAGCATCTAATAGATTCTCAATAAATATGTAGGTAAAGCAGATGTATGTCACTGCTGAAGCTCTCTCCCATCAAAGGAAAGTTCAGAAAGTAAAGCTAGTCCTGCAAGGGCCTGACCAATCTCAGCTAGAGGCTGGCTGGGTGGGAAGACTTTCCTGCTCGCCTGAAGCCCACAGCTTGGTAAGCTGCTGGAGTTTTAATAGCTACTGAGGGGCGCCTGACTCTATTCTAGCATCACTCCACCAGTCTGCCTCTATTTTTCTCTTAATGTTGGAGATAAAGGACATCTGGTCTGATGAGAATAAGCATCAAATGGGACATTAAACAGATTTCCTGTCCAGAGTCTAACTCTGCAACACACGAGACTATACAATCATAGCTGGTCCTCAACTTACTCATCCTTAAAATGAGCTGGACGCCACTTTTCACCCACTATCATGGCTATAATAAAAAGACAATAATGTGTTGGGGAGGATATGGAGAAATTAGAACCTCCATATAATGCTGGTGGGAATGTCAGATGGTGCAGCTGCTTTGGAATATAGTGACAGTTCCTCAAAAGTTGAAATAAGAGTCTTCAGCAATTTCATTCCCAGGTATTAACCCAAGGAAAATAAAAACATATTTCCAGACAAAAACTTGTACACAAATGTTCATAGCAGCATTATTCATAATAGCCAAAAACCATGGAAACAACCAATGATTCACGAGTGAATGAATAAGTGAAATGTGGTGTATCCATATGATGAACTATTACTCAGCCATAAAAAGGGACAAGGTACTGATACATGCTACGATGTGGATAAATCTTGAAGACTATGCAAAATGAAAGAAGGAATACGGACTGCTTCATGAGTACAAGGTCTTTGGGAGTAATGAAAACATTTCAGAATTAGAGATGATTACACAACTTTGTGGATATACTAAATACAGTAAAATATACTCTTTAAAATGGTTAATTTTATGTCGTGTGAATTTACCTCAATTTAAAAAAATAAACAAATCCTTTGAGTTGAAGAAGTGTTTTTTTAACCAGCCTAGATTAATCTTTTACAGAGTCATAAAATATCATTTTTAATACATTTTTAGTGGAAAGGAGGGCCCCCAAAAGCTTTCTGCAGCCCTGCTTTGGAGTGGAGGCTGACTGTCCCACTAGAAAGGAACCCATCACATCAGGGGTTTTAGAAAGATGAGTTACTGAAACAAAGTATCCTTATTTTAACACCAGGCTGGGATGGCCTTTAGAAATGAAAACAAATGAAATCCGTAATAATTACTAATTTTTTAGTCAGCCTCTTTTCTTTATTCATCTGGATACTGCTAGACACTCTGCCTACAAAGGAGGCCTCCCCATTTTACAGATATGCGAAGTGAGGCTGCTGAGAGAAGGTACATGATTTACCGAAGTCACAGAGCATGGGAGAGCAAGAACCAAGGAATCACATCCAAGTTTGTGTGTCTGACTGTTTCTACTATACCATGCGGCCTCCTACAAAGGGGTATTTGGTTCTTACACAAAAGTATCTCAGCTATAGCAAACCCTGAAAGTTGTGCCTTACCCTGAGCTCAGTATCTGAAAACAGTCATCATGGGCTTTCCTAAATGTGCAGGCACTTAAATGTGGGCAGGACTACCAGGAGGCTCTGCAGACGATCTTGCAGAGACAACAGACCATAAAAAACATCAGAGATGATAAAGAGGAGGACAAATAGGATCAGAAAAGTTGTGGACTGTCACTGGGGCATTTGCTTTCCTTAGCCTGAAACCATCACTGATCAATTTCACTTGTGGACTAATCATTTTCTGATCTCATTAGCTGGTCCAGGGCTTAAGTGTATTAGTGAGTCTGGGAGGGAAAATAGGTTTCACTACAAATAGCAAAGGGATGGGGGAAATAAGTCTCACACACTTGACTCTAGAAAGTATTGTACGAATCAGCAAGCTCAAGATTTGCTTGCATAAAGGTCAGTAGCAAGCTTGTAAACCCAACCTAGAGGGCTGCCCTTTGGGAAACAGGTGAAGGAGGGGGTGTTCTTAGACCCAGATACAGGAAGATGACCTTTCAGAATCTATGCCCAATTACCCGGTTAAACAAAAAGAGCTCCTGGCACCTCTCTGGATACCATATTTTATCATCTTTTGGCTGTGGACAGTTTCCAAGAAAGCTGTCCTGTTGAAAAATTGCTGGGTGGTGAGAAAAATCAGCAAAAGGTGCATATTTGTAAACAGAATCTCTAAAATTCATTATTTTTCCCAGAAGGGATTAAGGCCACCTCCTCCGCCACTGGATAAAAATGGCTTTGATAGCTGTGGCTGTCATTTGGATGACAAATGAATTTTTCTTTGCTTCCCAGAGTGCACATCTCTTGACACACTCATGATAAGGGAATGTTAATTCTTAAGCCCCATTGGAAAAAGAGAAGGGTGCTAACAATGCACACATTTTAATGAGAGGATCTGTGCCACCAAGAAGGGTTGGTCTAAACTCTTTGCTCAACTGAGTGTTCTCCAAGGAGAGTTTTCTGTCTCATGGAGAATATGGGGAGCAGGGGTGTGATTAGGAAAGATGGTGTGACTGCTGAGCTGCCCAGAGCAGGTTAAGAGTCATCCTTGAGAACTGTTACTTTTTTGGGGGGCAGCCTGTTCTCAGGGAAGGCAGCTAGTACAAGAATGAAGCTGGTGTGGAGAAGATGCAGGCAAGCCTGGCAGACATGAATGCAGCAGGGTCTATACTGGATGCTCAGCTGCCTTGACCCCAGCCGTCTTCTTCTAAGCCAGAAGCCCACATTCCTCTTCCCCATTCCATGCTGAGTGTCTCAGGCCAGGGCCTGGGGAATCCAGAAGGGACCACAGAGATGAGTTGCAGTCGGGAGTGGCAAATACTTGCCCCTGTGCCTCCTCTTTCACCTCCTGTGCCCAGATCAGACATCACTGATTGATCACATTGCTCCATCTTTTTGACCCTAAATGCAACCTCAGAATTCCCTTTAGCTCAGCATTCCAAAAGCCACCAAGAGAGTCAGTCAATATACTAGATAAAACTTGTTTTCCAGTTTTAGTTTTGTCTAACTTCATCTGATTTTTTCTATTTTAACACATTTCTTATTTATTTGGCTAAAGATTACATAGTACACTAATATTCTTGATTTTTTTCTTCTGTCCCTGACTCTTCTGCTTAAAAAAAAAAAACCTTTATTGAGATATAATCCACATACCATAAATAAACCACTTTAAAGTGTACAAATCAGTGATTTTCTGGTATATTTCTAAGGTTGTACAACCTTCATCACTGTCTAATTTCAGGACATTTTAAATCACCCCAACAAGACACCTCCTCCAAAACCCATTAGTAGTCACTCCTCACTCCCCACTTCTCCCTGCAGTTCAGTTCAGTTCAGTCACTCAGTCGTGTCCAACTCTTTGCGACCTCATGAATCGCAGCACACCAGGCCTCCCTGTCCATCACCATCTCCTGGAGTTCACTCAGACTCACATCCATCGAGCCGTGATGCCGTCCAGCCATCTCATCCTCAGTCATCCCCTTCTCCTCCTGCCCCTAATCCCTCCCAGCATCAGATTCTTTTCCAATGAGTCAACTCTCGCATGAGGTGGCCGAAGTACTGGAGTTTCAGCTCTAGCATCATTCCTTCCAAAGAACACCCAGGGTTGATCTCCGTCAGAATGGACTGGTTGGATCTCCTTGCAGTCCAAGGGACTCTCAAGAGTCTTCTCCAACACCACAGTTCAAAAGCATCAATTCTTCGGTGCTCAGCCTTCTTCACAGT